>CM076578.1:1104564883-1104651559 GCA_034641835.2 Pinus albicaulis
ATGCTACACACAAACTAGTATGGAAAGTGAACAAGTCACAGGTTCAAATCTCCTCCACAAGTCTGCCTGCCTCTACTGCGCAATCCAAGTTGATTAATGATGAGATCCAAGTTCGAATCCCACTAGCTCCAACTGCGCAATCCTCATTGGCAATCTCCATCAATGTGTGTGCAAATCTCATGCACAAGTATAGTCACAAATGATAGTCACACTCACCCTTTCAACCACCTCTAACACTGGTCTCCACTGAATTGTCCATGCATTGCAGTTAACTGATGTGTTCTTTAGTTGATTTATGAGTTAATAATTAGTGAATTAATTAATAATTAATTCACACCACTCATCACTAGTGTATTTGTCAATTAGACTAAATACAACTAGTTCAACTAAGTTAAACCGAACACAACTCCACCAACTGTCTCATCAACTCCACCAAACTCTGCCACATGAGTTCTAACCGAATTCAACCATGCAATAGCTCAACTAACCCTTAGGAAAAGCGTATTTCCTTCTGTCAGCTGCATTTTCCACATCCAAGCATCAAACTGAAGTGCTCCAAGAGGATAAGATAATGTTTATAGTCTAAATATTATTAAGGGTTAATAATATTTGACTGTTCTATTTTTAGCCCGACAGTCTAAAAATAGAAACCGCCCAATGTATAAAAATAGAGGTCCATCTATTTTTACCAACTCGACCTCATCCATAAATAGCATCCTGCAACTCATAGACCATGATCCCTATGTCTAAAAATAGACATAGTCTAAAAATAGACATAGTCTAAAAATAGACTTTGCGCCAAAAATAGCCTGCGGGCCCACTTAGTGAAGGCGACTTCATTTCACTAAGCTCCATCATCTTGTTGCATTTTCAACATGATTTTTGGTTTAGATTTATCCTCTCAATACACTTTAGTCAAATACATTAGAGGTTTACATAGCTACTTGAGACACACTATTCTCATGTTTAACCCTACAAGTTTAGATGAAGTTTGTGTATAGGCCACACATCTAGAAGCAAGAGGGAAACATGTTTCTGATGAAACAAGTGAGAACACTTTCGAGTCTAGAGAAAAAGGAAAGGGCAAGGTCAAGGGAAAAGGAAATAAGAATTCTTCCATCAAGATGGAGAAAGAAAAACTTACAAGCAAACATTGTTCCGAAGAGGGCCATGATGAAGATCATTGGTTGAAACTTCATCCAGAGATGAGACCCAAAAAGTTTAAAAACAAGGAGAAAGAGAAGACATCTGCAACTACACAACATGATTTAGGTTCTGATCCTGGGGATGAAACTAGATCAAAGCCATGGGTTTGAAAGTTAAGGACATTACAAGTACTAGTTCTTCAAATTGTCTCAATCATACTCAATATGAAGAAGAAGAAAAAAAGAACTGAGCTTTTCCGCGTTAGAGTTGTTTCAAAACATACCAAGATAGACACACTATTTGATAGTGGTTCACAAGAAAATCTTATCTTAGAATACATTGTCAAGAAGTTGGATTTAGAAACCATTCCTCATCCTAATCCTTATCCTTTAGGTTGGGTATGTGAGAATGCAAAATTTCAGGTGACAAGGAAGTGCATATTTAGATTTGCAATCACTGCAAACTTTCTTGATGTGGTTGAACTTGATGTAGTTCTACTTGATATATGTGGTATTGTTTTGGGAAGCCCATATTTATATGATAGGAGAGCCATATTTCATCGCCATGAGAACAAATATCATTTGTTCAAGTATGGGATTGAGTACATTGTTAGAGCACATAGCAAGAAATTCAGTTTGTCTCTTGTTAATGTTGGAAAAATGAAGAGAATTGTTAATGCTAGTCAGAATTTTGCATTGTTAATGTTCAAGCACAATGATGTTGAGAATGAAGCCTTTCAAAGATATGAATCAAGTTTGAAATTTAATTTCATTGAGGTTTCTAATTCATGTGATAATATGTTTCATGAGTCTAACATGTTGCCTCATAAAAGGGGTAAACAACATGAAGTGAATTTGTAGCAAGATGCATCATTGTTGAACATTGGTGTGAACAAGATGCCGATGTTAAAGAATGCAGGGGTCAAAAATCAAATGCAAAAGCAATTTGACAAAGAGGAAATTGGTCCTAAAACATATTCTTGTGGGTTTCGTAATGTTTTGGCTTTGAATAAGGATGGTGCATGGCGATGGCGATCACATTTGGTAAGCATCACCATGACGACAATGCTCAAGGTGAAGTGAATTTGAAAATGAATAAGTTTCCTTTGATTAAATATCGAGGAGAGAATGTTCATATTCCTTCAAAGGCAGTTTTTTGTTCTGCATATTTTGAAAAATTGCATCAAGATGTCTGAGACAAGGACTCCAAAATCAAGGAAAGTGATGTACTTTCATGAAAATATCAAAATGAAAAATTCAAGCAAAGTTCAATGGATTGAGATTATAAGGGTGAGGGAGTTGTACCCTCATCTATTTGTTGACTGATAATGAGATTTTGGAGGACCAAAAACTTCCAATGGGGAGGAATGATCTAGTGGATCAATAAAATGCTAAAAATTCAAAGTGCCCGGATCGTCTCTAAACTAGCGCCAAAGCGAAGATCTTGTCTCCCTGAATCCAACGCAACTTGTTTCACTCAAAACCAACATCGGATGCTTCTAATATTGCATTATGGTCGATTTGGAAAACAACTAAAAATTTTAAAATGTGGTTGCAAGGATGCCCAGTCAACAGTACGTACAGTGACTGGGAAATGATTGGACAGGGTGACTCTCCCTCCTATCAGTCAATGGGATGAGGAAAAGTGGCATGTGATTATTGGTTTGATTTGGTGAGATTATATTGGTTCGAATTACATTTGTGTGGACCAATAAGGAGTTTCCAAGTGGGCCAATCCCTGGCTACCACGTGGCCTCCTAATAGTCGTGTAAAATTTTGGTATGAGATTGAACTACCTCCACAAGGTTCGAAACCGCGATCTACAACCAACCAGGAAATCCTTCCACCGGCCCGCCTATGGTGTTCCTTGATTACTATGGGTTAAAATTTATATTTGAAGTTTGAGCGCGGTGGAGTCGGGGGTCAGGATTTGGGTTAACCCTAGACCACGGTCCACCCAACCACACTATGTGGCGGTCAGACGGGGTCCGAGATTAACCCCAGACCAACCATATATATTAACCCAATATTAAAAGGTTCCAAACCATATGATATATCGGTGGTGAATTCCAATATTGCAAAATGATATATTATGTTGCATACCCAAAGTCTTTGGCGGAGTATAGTATGTATTGGCACTCATTTTGGATATGGTTTAACCCGATGGTTAATGTTAATTCGACATGCGAACATGGAGTATTTCATGGCTGTCAAGTTTTATGTCATTGCATAGTTAAATCACCAACGGTTAACACCAAGTCCCATCACATGTCACAGTTACGTTGGAAATTAAGTTTATGGCCCAATTACAAACCATGGCAGGGTTTTGAAACCTGACCATGGCAACTAAGGTTCTGAACGCAGTTTAAAATTTGGCGGGATTGTTCCAACAAAATCCACAGTCAACGACACCCATTGCGCCACTTGGTGCATTTTTAATGAGTCATGGGCCAACCAAGTGCAATTAAGTGTTCGAAAATTTTCACATGAACCGACGAGAATCTCGTCGATGTGGGGAAAATTGTTGCTCCACATGGCCGTAAAAGGCAGAAATTGCATAATAGTTTGCAAGTGAGTGCAAATTGGAGGACAATTAGCAGAAAAACTTCATGGGAGGATAACTTGGTCATTTGTTCACCTTTTTTAGTGCAGAAGGAGCCCATCTAGGGGTTTTTTACTGTTCTGGAGCCATTGGAGACAATGTTTTAGCATTATGAGCACTATAACTTGATGTAAACACATATTTTTGAGCATAATGAAAGAGGCCCAACGATGGAAGTTGAACCAGGAGATGTAGCCCACGAGGGGTGAACTCATTCATCATTTGATGTCTTTTGTATACTGTTATGGTATATATGTGTTCTTTATTTTCTGCAAAATCGAGTTTAAAAGCATGTTTATGTGTTAATTAAATTAACATAATTGGCTAAAAACCCTAAACATTTTACTTGAAATTTTCACCATAAAATCTCAAGTTTACATATACATATCAACCTCCTCCTCAATAACTCCATTGAGGAATGTTGTCTTCACATCCAACTGGTGGATCTTCGACCCCATTTGTGCAGCCAGAGCAAGAATTCATCTGATGGAAGAGTACCTTTATACAAGAGCAAATGTCTCCTCACAATCAATCCCTTCAACTTGAGAGTACCCCTTGGCAACAAATCTGGCGCTATGCTTCTCTATGCTTTCACCCATTGCATGCTTCACCTTGTAAATCAATCGCAAACCTACCACTGATTTGTCTGTTGGTCTTGGGACAACTTCCCAAACATTGTTTCTGACAATGGAATCATTTTCCTCTACCATAGCATAAACCCATACAGGTTGCTTTATTTCTTCCTTAAATGAGGTCGGTTTTGTCTCTACTAGCTCAGTCATATGAGCCATGTATCCAATGTACTAATCCGGTGATCTCCTTTGCCTGCGCTGTGATGTGGGTGCTCCCACATTCTCTCTAGCATCCTGAAATAATCTTTCATTTTATCTATTTTTTTTCCTTCCTTCTCTGGATGTATCTGCTTGAGTGGTTGTCTCCATTCTCTGCTCCTTTGCTTGTGGCTACTCCACAACTTCTTGAGGTTCTTCCTTTGGAATCAAAATATCTCAATCTGCATGCAACTGAAGCTCCCTCTCAAGAGAACACCTCATTGCCTTTTCCTCATCGAATTTCATATCCCTTCAAATAAATTTCATTCTGAGGGATGGCAAGTACACACGATAGTTGTGAGGTGTATTAGTGTACCCCGCAAATATCCCCAACTCTATTGTTGACTCTAGATTTTTCCTTGCTTCCTTGGAGACATGGAAGTATATTGATGCTCCAAATATTTTGAGGTGTGACACATTTGGTTTCTTCCCTGAAAAAAAAAAAATTTCTTCTGGTGTACTCATCCTAAGAATCCGATGAGGACTTTTGTTCCACAAATAGATCGTTGTGTTGCATGCTTCAGCCCACAAGTACAGCGGTAGGACTTTGTCATGCAAAATCACCCTTGATGCTCCCAAAATACAATCGTTCTTCTTCTCAGCCACCCCATTCTGTTGTGGGTGTTGGGCCAATTTACTAGGCAAACTAACACAAGTATTTAATTATCAAACCAGGTTTGTAAACTTGGAAGCATGTCCAAAATATATGGATCTCAGATGTAGTCAATCTTTTATAAGACAAAATGTTTAAACTAAAGGAAATGCATATTACTCATACAAAATCTAACTAAGTAATTCTTGATTCAACATGTAATAAGTGAGGGAAGATACTCCTAACTTAGGAGATCTTGTTTGACCTTCCCCACAATACTACTTTCATGAAGATAAACCAATTAATTGATGGAAAATAGCTTATGATGCATAAAGAGTAATAGAAGAGGCTCCTAACTAAGGAGGTCCATGTTGTCTATCTTCACAATTTCATTCATCATTGTTACCATTGTATTTAAGACTAGAAATTCATAAAATAGCTTCAAACAAGGAAAAGAAAATGAATTTTAGTTATTGTTCTTATATCAAATAGAATGAGAGTTTAACTTAAACACTTGTTTGTCCCTTCATATGCATATTAGAATTAAACCAATATTCGTCAGCAAACATAATAATTCTTCATTTATCAAATTAATTGAACAAATCTTAAGCAAAACTAGTTCATGAAAATTAAGCTAATTTAACCAAGAAGTGTACTTAGCTTGGTGTGGGGGCCCTCCACCTTTGCCTTGCACACTTGAAGAACTTATAAGCTACTGCATACTCAATCAATCATCCACAACATTGAACAACAAAAATAAGGTGGAACTGGTTCCTCAAATTAACTCACAATATTCAAAAGTCTCAATATGAAATTATACAAATTATCCATGTTTTAGTGGTTCATAAGCTTGGTATAAATAGATAAATGATAATAAAAAAACTATGCTAAAATGTCTCTAAAAACCATATCTTATCCTAGTCCCATCCATCTAGGTCGAACTCATCCAATTAGTTACACAAAATCTAGAAAAAAACCCAAGAACTATTGTTTATGCCCTATTTTCTAGGGATTCCTGAAAAACGGGTCATGTTTGACCAACGTTGACCGGGCTTGTTTTAGCTCAGTTAGACCGAACCAATAGATTATTTTCCATCCGTGGTTCCCAATATTTCCAAATCTATGCTCAACTCGTGCCTAGGTGTCCTGCACATATAACTTCCACGAAGCTATTACGGGAATTTTCAGTTCTATCCAAAAATACTCTTAAAACCCAATTTTTACAAAAATTTCTAAAAATTGAAAAACTTAATTTAATTACCTGAATATGAATAATAAGGCTAAAATGAGGCATATATGGATGATATAAAGGTGGAATATGGTGGTAAATAGATGGATTTAGGATATGCAAAAATGACCAAAATTGAGGGCCAACATCTCCCCCTTGCTTACTCTCAAGCATGTCCTCATGCTTGCCTCTATCTCTTTGACCTTCTGCCTTTGTATGATGACTGCCCTATTGATGTACTTGTGACTCTGGCTCCTTATGCTGAAGCTTCCTGTAAACAGATGTCAAGAACCTCGTGTTTTTTTTTTTTCCTTTTATAAATCTTTGTTTTAATTGCTTATGGAGAGAAGGCTTTTATTTTAAAACTTTTAAAAAACCCTTTCTCGAAAATACTCTGTCAAAATGCCTCTAAGAACAATATTCTTATCACTATTGCTTCTGAAAACAAGTTCACTTTTGATTTCTGAACATCTACAGGTCTGATTTTTCCCTCAACATTTAAAATCAACACTTAAAAATGAATTTTGGATTTTTTTTTAATTTTTATTTATCCCTCTTTGTTGCCTCAAAAATCAAAATGAATTCTAAAAAATAATAATAATAATAATAAATTAATTAATTAATTAAATTAAATAAATAAATAAAATTTAAAATGAAATTTGGAAATGAACAATTTTTTATTTACCCCTCTCTGTTTCTTTTTAAAATTGAAATCGATTTTTTAGCAATGAATTACCCTTCTTTTTTTCATGAAATCAATCTTCTACAATGAATACCCACTTTGCCTTCTTAAAAAAAATTGATTTTATGAAATGATAACTCCATTGTCTTCTTTGAAAACTGATTTTGATTTCGAACTTTAAGTTCCTTTGTTCCTTTTGAAAAACTTTGCCACTGGATGCACTGTTTGTTTGTATTCTAGAAACTCATTGTCTTCTTGAAAATCGATTTTATGGAATCTCTTTGACTTTAAAATCAATTTTCTGGAACCACTTTTTCTTTGAAATCGATTTCCCCTAAATTCCTCTATCTCTTTTGTATTGGGGATCAAAATCTCTAAATTTATTTTGAAAATTGAATTTTGGAATAACCAGATTTTAATATCTCAGAAAACAAATTAACCACAACATGCATATGTTTGCTATGGAAATCGATTTCTAAAAACATTATACGGGTCTCGACATTTTTTTAATGGCCACTCACTGCATATCTAAAGGAAATCAATTCTGCAAAGTGGGCAATTTTCACAAATCTAAACAATTGTTTTCAAATTCACCTTCTCTGCCTTCTCAAAAATGGAATGTTGGAGATTGATTTTTTTTTTAATCTGAAAGATTTAAATTCACATTCTCTGCCTTCTTAGAAATGAATGCTGGAGATTTACTTAATGTTGGAGAAATCGAAATGTTGAAGGTGATCTTATCTTCTCTGTCATCCCAGAAATCGAATGCTAGAGAAAATGTTCAAGTTAACCACTGCATGCAACAGAACCACTCATTCATTCACTGCCTTTTGAGAAATCGATTTTTGGAAATAAAAATAAAAATCAACCTGCAGGACGATCACAATTATGCTTAGCTGTATAATTCTCCTCAAAAATCGAAATTTGGAAAATAAATAATCAACCTTCTTTGCCTTCTTCTTTCTTTTTTTTCTTTTTTTAAATTGATTTTTTGGCTTTTTTTCCACTTCGTTTTTTGAAAAAAAAAAAAAAAAAATCAATCTTTGAGCCTTGAGCTCCTTTGTTTGTCAAAATTCCTCTGATCACGGTTTGATTTTTTCCCTTAATCCATCACTGAATTCTCGACAATTTCGTTCCCATCAACGTGACAAATTCTGGCAGTGAAAATTCATTGTTTTCCTCTAATAAACAATTTCTAGAATGAAATTATGTTGCCTCTAAAAAACGATTTCAAAAATTACCCTCTCTGTAATTAAACCTTGCATGCAATGTTTGGAAGTCGAGTTCTAAAACTACAGGTCTCTCTCAACTACAATTAAAACACCAGTTTTATTTCAAAATCGAATTCATCATGAAATCGAATTCTAGAAGGAAACAATTATTGATTTTTAATACGATTCCACTCACAGCTTGGCAATCGGATTCTGGAAGGAAACACCAACACACATGTAGCTTTAATGCGATCTCTTGGTGCCACTACGCACTTGGAAACTCTGAATTATTAAAACGAACTGGAGTATACTTCAATGCAGGTGTGAATTTAAACTCTAACTTGTCACCTACAGTTATTGCAAATCTCAGACTTTGAATCACTGAGAAAACAATTTTACCCTGATCTCACTCCTATTCAAACACGACTGCGAAATTCTCAAGATTCTGGCGGATATTTCTGTCTTATTTGGCGGAATTTAATGAAACACAATGTTTTTTCTATTTCTTTGTCAAAAATTTGGCATAAAAACTAGACATTTATCTTCTTTTGTTTTCATTTCAACAAAGATTGTGTTCCCTACCTTAACTGTGGCACGATTTCTTTATCAAATTCTCTGCATGAAGGCGTGGTTAAGAGATCTCTGCTGTGTACAGGATGTGTTCACTTGTCACTCTCTTTTGACGGATTTTACCTCTTAACAAATTCACTGCCAGAGTTCACTTCTCCAGAAAATTCCTGCGTTCCCTTTTCTCTGTGTTTTTGAATAGTTTGACCAGAGTTTGAATCCCGTCCTCTATGGCTTACTTCCCCGTGGCTAGTACAATTATTTTGAGTGACCATCCTTCCTTATTATATACAGATTTCAAATCAATTTTAAAATTGATTGCCATGAGTCGCCCTTTTTTATATGCACAATTTTTACTATATGCACCACCAAATTTGAAATGTGCCATTAATTTCCAAATCAATTTTAAAATTGATTTTTCAAACGTTTCATATTTTCCATTTGGGTTTGTTTATGTGCCATCATATATGCGGCATCCATATAATCCACTTTCACATGCATTATTTCCTCATTTCTTTTATGAATGCAATGTCCTTCTCTTTAAATCTTTGTCGTCATTTTCTTTCTCCCCTTTAATATATATTTCCTTTTTATGATGCTATTTGAAATGCTTTTGAGTATTATTATTTTATTTTCATGCTTCTCTCATTGCATATTCATTTAATGATTTTTCAAGTCTTTTTGCTCATAATTTATTCATCCCCTTTGTTCTTTTAACACATGATGCATTTGTTACTCTTTTAATATGACTCTTATTGAGATGACCATTTAAGGTCATTTCAAATCCATAAATAGAGTAGAAAGCATATCATTGTAGATCAAACAAATATATTATTGGATCATTCACTAACCCTTGCTTGTTTTGTAGGCAATTTTCCTTATGAGGCAAAATTTGAGCCACAATTTTGATCAAAAATGCTTATAAGATAATGTTGGAGGACATGCAGAGTATATGGAATTAATGTAGGAGATTTATATAGGGTTTTTTATGATGAAGTTTTTAATGTAGAATATATGGTAGGGTAATGGATATAATAGGATAATGAGTGTAGGTATGGTAAATGTAGGATAAATGTAAGATGTTAGATGATAGATATAGAATGATGAAGGTAATAGGATGCATATCCAAGTTAAATTAGTTTTAACAATTCTAGAAAAAAGTTCAAAATCTAAGGTTCTAAGAACATTTTTTTTACTTAATGTACTTTCATTTTTCGCAACATAACTTGATGTCATTAGTGATTGATGATGTCCTTTGCTGGTTCGTACACACTTGAATCATGATCATGGTTCTTCAAAGATGAATTCAGATGGAATGTAGAAAATTATAACTGCTTATTTGACCCCCTTGATATAGATTATGTTGTTTCATGTTCTCTTTGCATCTGATATTGATTCAGGTCCCTTCTAATGAATATTGGTGTTTTTCAAGTCCCTTATACAATTTTTAAATGATGTTTCAAGTCCCTTCTATCATGCTATTAAGGTCCCTTCTGCAATGATATTTTGAATGATGTTTCAAGTCCCTTCTGCAATAATATTTCAAGTCCCTTATGCAATGTTATTCAGGTCCCTTCTGCAATAATATTTCAAGTCCCTTATGTAATGTTATTCAGGTCGCTTCTGCAATACAGTTGCTCAAACTATTTGCATAATTTCATTATGAACTTCCCCCTTGCTTATGTTAAGACTTGTCCTCAAGTCTTGGAATTCTAGAGGATTATTTCTATAAAATCAAACTGAAGGAAAAGTAAAACAAAATTTATAATTCATATTGGCCAAACAAGTTGGTTTTCCGATATGAATTTGAGTTTGTATTGTGCGAGTTTCCTAGATATTCTCAACCAAACTCTCTTTCTTTTTCTTTTTCTTTTTAAGAGTAGATGAATAAATAGATAGATAATAGGTCTGGACTTCAACATGCATGATTGCGGAACTTAACATACAATATGGTAGATGAATGGCATCATGAACAATATGGCTTATGAAAGGATTCTTTGGCAATTGATGTGACTTGAAATGGTACAAAACTTTGACTTCTTCTTTTGATTATTAGCTTCATGTCTTTTGCCTCGATCTTGATCATCTTGTAGGGTTGTTGGTGTTGTTGGTCAGCAACTGAAAGCAAGCTTCGTGAGTTTTGAGTTTCATTAGATGAACTCAACATCTTGTGAATTCCACTTTGCTTTGACTTGAACATTTGTATTCATATTCTGAAATATAAATTTTAATTTTTTTTAAATTGACTTTGAAAAGCCCTTTGTCCATGGAGTTCTCCTCTTAAATCTTCTTATGGCCTACAAAAACATAACATTTGCCTGCAATACAATATTAGATGATGGAGGAAGAGAGGTGTACAGTCTCTCTTCTTCCAATAAATATGTAAAATAATTATAAGCAATGCTTGAAAACAAGTCCAAATATGATATACAAAGAAAATGCATGCGTTTACCCCTTGAGGAATGGTGGCCAACCTAGACCTCCTAGCGGTATTTTGTTCACAAAATCTTTGTTTTATGTCAAATTAGAGTGATTCCAAAGCCAAGTTGAATTGAATTCATATTACTATCTCCAGTATAAACAGGTTTTCAAAATGGTTTAAAATTATATTCTAAAAATGATGAGAAGTCCCATGTTTGATAGAGCTTCTTGTGATTTTTTTACTAAACCAACAATCACTATTTGGAGTGTAACATTTTCGTTAAAGATCAGATCGATGTCATTCCACTTGGAGAGTAAAGTAGATTCATTTTTTTATATCAAGTAGAAACAATTTTTTAAATCCATTAGGTTTGATATCAAAAAATTTGTGATGAATAGACCTAGGAGGCAAAGTTTGACTGTGTTGATTTTAAGACATGCCGTCACTAAATGTGGAATGACTTTTTCACCTGGCATTCAAATGAGATGATTTAAATTATGTCATAAACTAGACATCAATATATATCTCCTTTAGAAACAGATTTTGAAAAGAAGATGATATATTATGTGCAATATACAAATGAACAGTGAAGACCTAGAATTGTCACCATGCAGATTTTTCGACAAGCAGTTAGTATTTTGAGCATAGATTTTTCATATGATGTCGGATTGACCTGATTCAAATTTATTCGAAACTAGGTTCCAGGGGCTATATTCTCTATGAATTTCATGTAAAAATTCTTCTATTAGAACCCTAAAAACAATGTTTTACTAACTATTTCCTTAAAATTGTTCTTGAAATCTAGTGTTTATTTTGATCATTTTTTTATTTGTGATCCAAATTGAAAAATTCAGAATGTTTAAAAACTAAATTTCAAGAGATACTTTGTTTAAAAACAATTTTTTTTTTTTTAATTATCCCATATGGTTGCCCAAAAGTGGATTGTTCTCACTGCATTTTATCATGAAATCCTTTCAAATGAGTATTGAACAATGATGTGAAAAATTATTCATGAGATTTTAAACCAAAAGTCTTATTGTTAACTCATTCTACCTATTTATTTATTTATGTTATTCTACCCTACTCTATTGTAGAAAAATAAGTCATTCTCTCAAGTATAAGAGAACTTCCAATGCATCCATTTGCGTAGCAAGATCATAAGTAAACACACATCCAAGTTTGAAAAATACATTTTGATGAATGCTTGGACATGAAAAAATATTTGATTATAAAGATTTGATGCTAAGGAATATTGAAAAATGGAGTGGTGTTGTGGCCTAATGATTAGCTGAAACCAAGTTTAAGATGATCTATGTTTTGTTGGCTCTCCTTAATTGTCATATCACAAAGTTCTTCTTGTGGCACTTGTTCAAAATATTGAATGCAAAAGGGATCTTGTGATATACATGCTAGAAATTCTTAAATTTCAGGTTCTAATGTTTGATCTTCATCGGATGTGATCCATGACTCATTCACCTCCTTACAAAGATAACTAGAAGAAGATTCTAAGTTTTCTTCTTGTGGATCCTCTTCATGGATGCTCTGTTCCTCTTCTAACTTCTGAAATGAAGATTCATCCCTAGTGCCCATTCTAAATTGTGGACAAGGATTTAAGAAGATCCTTGTGGTGCCATACCCTCTTTCTCTAAATCACTTCTTTCACATCATGTTTTGAAGATCTTGTTTTGCAAATAGATTTTGTAGTTATTTAGTTTTTTTATTTTTGTTGGGGGTTTTGTTTTAGGGATCTACCTTTTTAATTTCTTTCTCTAGACATAAAGAAACATAACTGAAAGAAAAACTAATTTTTTGATGTTTTTGTTGTTTTTTTATTTTTTATATTTTTTTTATCCTCCTAATTGACTATATTGATGTATGCGTCCCCGGAAACGGCACCAAAAATGTTGGGTCAATTTACTGGGTAAACTAACACAAGTATTTAATTATCAATCCTGGTTTGTAAACTTGGAAGCATGTCCAAAATATATGGATCTCAGATGTAATCAATATTTTAGAAGACAAAATGTTTAAACTAAAGGAAATGCATATTACAAATATAAAATCTAACTAAGTAATTTATGATTCAATATGTAATAAGTGAGGGAAGAGGCTCCTAACTTAGGAGATCTTGTTTGACCTTCCCCACAGTACTACTTTCATGAAGAGAAACCAATTAACTGATGGACAATAACATAAAGAGTAATAGAAGAGGCTCATAACTGTGGAGGTCTACGTTGCTCTTCTTCACAATTTCATTCATCATTGTTACCGTTGTATTTAAGACTAGAAATTCAGAAAATAGCTTCAAACAAGGAAAAGAAAATGAATTTTATTTATTGTTCTTATATCAGATAGAAGAAGAGTTTAACTTAAACACTTGTTTGTCCCTTCATATGCAGATTAGAAGTAAACCAAGATTCATCAGCAAACATAATAAATCTTCATTTATCTAATTAATTGAACAAATCTGAAGCAAAGCTAGTTCATGAAAATTAAGTTAATTTAACCAAGAAGCTTACTTAGCTTGGTGGGGGGCCCTCCACCTTTGCCTTGCACACTTGAAGAACCTATCATCTATTGCAAAATTAGTCAATCATCAACAACATTGAACAGCAAAAAGAAGGTGTAACTGGTTCCTCAAATTAACTCACAATATTAAGAAGTCTCAATATGAAATTATACAAATTCTCCATGTTTTAGTGGTTTATAAGCTTGGCAAAAAAAAAAAAAAACTATGTTACAATGTCTCTAACAGCAATAGATGCTTTTCCATTTATGGTTCCCAAGCTTTCCAAATCTATGATAAGCTCGTGCCCAGGTGTCCTGCACATATGACTTCCATAAATCTATTACGAAAATTTGTAGTTCTATCCAAAAATACTCTTAAAACCCAATTTTTACACAAATTTCTAAAAATTGAAAAACTTAATTTAATTACCTGAATATGCATAATAAGGCTAAAATGAGGCATATATGGGTGATATAAGGTGGAATATGGTGGTAAATAGATGGATTTAGGATAGGCAAAAATTACTGAAATTGAGGGCCAACAGTGGGTTGTGGGGTGTTTCCAACTCTCGTTGAATGCCTTCCTTTGCACAAAATTTTTTAAAATCATTCGACATGTACTCACCTCTGTTATTGCTCCTAAGAGCATTCACTTTCTTACTAGTTTCTTTCTCAATAAGTGCTTTAAATTCAACAAAATTGAAGAATGTTTGGTCTTTATTCTACATGAAGAAAATTCAGCACTTCCATGGGAAATCATCTACAATTATAACATAATACTTGTTCTTGGTAGTGGAGGATTTCGAGAAAGGTCCACAGACATCATAGTGGATCTTTTCAAGAATTTCATGTGCCATGTTGTCCTGATTATTGAAGGTGGCTTTTGTGTACTTCCCCTAGGTACACCCTTTACATGTATTTTGTTGCTCTAGTGCTCATTTGGGGAGGCTTGTGGTAATCTATTGCATGATCTTTAAAGCTCCATGATGCAAATGGTGAAGTCTTCTATGCCATAATTTTCCGACATCTCGGCTCTTCACCTTCTCCTCCTTTTTGTTCAAAGTAGCACAATCTTCCACATCCAGCTTGTAGAGATACTTCACTCGAACCTCGATTTACTTCACTTGTCTCATGGTGATGTGTCTCAGGAATTCCTTTCCTTTGTTGAATATCACATTGTAGCCACAGTCTTCCAACACTGCGACGGAAACCATATTCTTCTTTAGACCCAGTACAAACATCACGTCCTTGAGCCTGAGAGGGGAGACTGACTCCCTCTGAAAGGTAACTATGTTGATCCCAGTCCCGTTGTACCTTCGATCATCTCCCATCTCGATGTGAATCTAGATATATTTCTCCTCGAAGTCACTGAATATCTATTTATTCATCGTCATCTAGAATGAGGCACCAGTAAGATACCACACACTTCCCATCATTGTGCCATGCATGAAATGAGGGTGAAGTCAAGTTCAAGTTGTGAAACCAAAGCTTCACCTGCCACTCCTCCTGAGGTCTTCTTGCTTGTCTTCTTGTGTGGACAATTCGTGGCATAGTTTTTGAATTCATGACAGTGAAAGCACTTGATTTTGAACAATTCTTTCTTCTTGCCCCCTTGACTAGATTCTGCTTTGGATTGGGATTTCTTCCCTTTCCCTTTCCTTTCCTTTCTAGCCAAGGAACATTTCCCCTCATCCTCGCCCTTAGATGAAGTCTTCTCTCCGGTATTCTGCCTTATTTCTTCATGCACTAGATTGGAATATAATCGCTCCCAACTTGGTAGTTTATCTCCACCATTTACTGAACCTTGATAGCTATGCCAGCTCTTGGGAAGGCCTAAAAGGGCTAGAGCTACCAATTCTTCTTCAAGGGAATTAACACTTACCCCACCAAGTTCATCACAACACTGTGTAAACCTACTCAGGTACTGCGGAATTGTGTCATTATTTTGCATCTTACTACTATCAAAGCTTGTCCTTGACTTCCATATTCATGTGGTCACTATTGTTCTCAAACAACTCTGTCAGTGTTTTCCACATCGCGAACGGAGTCTCTTTCCTGTGGAGATTCAAGACAATATGATCTCGTACTCCCTCTAATAATATTTTCCTCACTTTGGCCACATCCTTCTTCCACTGAGCAATATTTTGGGCATCAGATTCTTGGGGTTTTGCTACATCTTACTTGATGTATTCTAGCAGCCCATTGTCATCAAATATTGCCTCCATGCGTTCCTTCCATGCAAAAAAGTTTAAGGTACCTTCCAAAGCATGTTCGAGCCTGAGACCATTGAAATACATCTTCTCAGTCCTAGAGAAAACCTGTAACACTTATATTCAAATTCGAATCTCCTACAATTACAACTTTGAAATCTCTTCTCTACTGTGAATCTAGCTTTGATACCATGTAGAAAGTAATGTGTAGATTCTAAATTGCTCATGAAACTTACTAAATCCCAAGAGTAGACGCTACGCTGCTCATCTGTGGAAACACATTCATGATTGAGAACACAAATTATTAACATGCAAGAAGAAACATCACACATGCACAAATATTTATCTAGGGGAAAGAATCTTCTCAAAACCCCTTATTATATGTATTGCATTAATCAAAGAATATGGATGAATACAATATGCTTTCTCAAGCTTGAGCACAACCTGCACCTGTATCTTCTATCCTCTACCTAATTAACTAAACCTAACCAATACTTATAAAATTTCCAAGCCTCCAAGCTCCTATTTCCCTATCTTTTTCATTGAGAAAGTAGCCCCTATTTTTAAGGAAACTCCTCAATTGGATTACGTAATTCCTATAGGCCCATTCTTTGACTACATGCACCACTTGTACAACTTGGATTAGTTTACAACTGATAGTACACTGCCCTTGAACTCTAATATCAACTGGGTAACTCAAATTCTCTGCATGCATCAATTATTTTGGGTTGATTGATCAATTAATTGGATGACCATTGAGTGTGATTGAAGTTACACTACACAACTTTACCTTCCACTAGTTTGTCCAACAATAGGAACTAGTTTAACTTACAATAACTCAAGTTAACTGAAATACATTGCTAGAAATTAGAAATCAATCATATTGAACTCAAATCAAGTGTCTCCAACTCGAATTAACTGAGTTATCTGAGTGACAAGAGTCAGGTCACCTCGGTTAACTACCTCCAAGTATTTTGTTGAATTTGAAATTATAATTTTAATCTAGTTTGACCAAGGAAAAGTCAAAACTAGATTTTCTTACTGCATTTTCAACATAAAGTGTTTGCACAACATGTCAACAAAGGCTACAAACAATGGTCTATATAAAATACCAAAAAAATTATTGGTTTAACAATGTGGGACTATTCCCAACACAACAAAATAAAACAAATGTGAAAGCAAAATGGGGTCCAAACTCCCACCATTGTTTTTTACTGGTCAAGAATTCAACATCTCATATCTCCTGAGGATTTCATTTACCATATGAATGGAAGAAGGTGGTGTTATCATTTGGAATGAAACTTTTGGGTTTTGAATCTGGCTCATCATCGTTGCAATATTTCCAATATATGTTAAACCACAACCCGACGAACTCTTAAATAACTTCATTAATATACAAATAAAACCCTAGTTACATTCTCCAACTTATTGTGTGACATTCAAACCTATTTTATAGTTGTCAAGCCCAATTCGTGCCACAAAGGAAAATTCACAGAGTCATATTGGATTGTCTCAAAACACTCCCTCATAAAATAGATGTTTTGTTATAAGAGCTTGATTGGCCTATTGTTGCATGGAAGAAATGCAAATAATCAAAGTGTAGTGAGTGCTATTGGCACTAAAGCCCGAGATGAAATTTGATGACATATATTTTAAACATTTCAAAAGGGATGGGCTTCATTTATAAAGGGATTTTATTAAAATTTTGTAATCTGAGATATTTTAAATAACTTATTAATATTTGCATTTTAATTCTTTTCTAACAATTAAAAAGGGAATAGTTTTATAATTGTTTTAAAAAATCAGTTCCATAACTGATTATTGGATAATTAGCTTTAGGAGGGAAATAAAAAATGAAAATGAGGACAGAGTATTGGTTTGGGGTTTGGAGTAAAGATGAATATGTGATGGACATATCTCTCAGGAACCGATTGAATAAAACCAATTTTAATTCCTAATTTTTGAGCAGTTGCAATATCTACCTTTATTTTCTTATGTGTTTATGAATTCACGTTATGTTTTCTTCGGTTGAAATCGTTGTAGAAGCAACATGTTCTCTTAAAATGGTTGTGTATTTACTTACTAGAATAGTACCTACAACTAATTTAATGACCTTAATGGGCGCTCCACCAAATTTCAAACATTCATCAACTTTATTTGTTGTCTATTTGTTTCATTATTCTTCTTGCAAGGTTTAAACTTAGATTATTGATTGGATAGGTCTTAAACACTATTTTCTCTCATTTTCATCCTCATCACTTTGAATTGGTAGTTATGCAAACATCAAGATGTTGGCCATTCTAGTAGAAATTTGAAGGGTTGTTGAATTATAAAGACCCATTACATTTCATATGATCTTTCTCTAGCCAAATTTTAAAATTTTACATCAATCAATATATTAGATGTCCTGGGCACTAATTCCCCTGTAGCCAAGAACTGTCTCTAGGGTAACAACAAGAAGCAAGGAGATCTGGAAAGGAGATTGGTAGCCAGCTCAAAGATTAGATCAGACATTATGAAAAACTAAAGACTGAGGTGGTTTCAGCAAGAGAAGAACTTGAAAAGAGTACATCCAGCTCAAAGGGAGCTAATGAAGAAACATTTGAAAAGCCTAAAGTAGAAGCTTATAACAACAAGAAAGGGAACGAACATCAAAATCAAGAGCCAAAGAGTGTGTCAAGTAAAAGTGTTAGATGTTTTAGATGTAAAAAACTTGGACACATTTCTACTGATTGTAGAGGTAAAATGATCAAATCCTCCAAGACAAACAAGCAGTCAAATAAGGAGCATTTTCATAGATCGTCCTCGTTATCTTTCACATATAAACGTATATTTTATGACTATTGTTATTTATGTAATGATTTTGGGCAAAAAATGTGGGCTGCAGGGCTTATGTAAAGACGATGAAGATGTTTAAAAGGAATATCAACAAAAGATCTAAGCCTTTTCCTCTATTTCTTGGGAACATAAATTGCTTTACATGTGACAATCTTAGCCATATCACCAAAGTTTGCAAGTTTCCTGCAGCCCTTAAGGAATCTAGTCAAAGAATAATTTGGAGAAGAAAAGAAAATTTGGGAAGAGATCATACCGTAAAACAAAATATCAGGGTCTATAATAAGAAGGAATATCAAGAAACCCAAAAGAAAAATTGAGGCCAACTCAGCCTTAGGGGGAGTGTGTAACAAAAGGCGCATGAGCTCAGGGGGGGCTCCTCCAAGAAAACAAGGCTTCTTTAGTTTCGATAATGTTTGTTTTAGTGTAAATATTTGATTTGTTTATGATATATGTTCGGATCTTTTTTTTAAGAAAGAGTATGGTTTGGTTTAATCTACTCATTATATCTTAAGAATTGAGAATGTTGCCAATGCACATGTTTTGCAAATGATCTGTTCCTTAGATTGTTTTGGTTGGATACCCTACGCATGGAGTAGCGAGGAAATACTTGTAGCAGACAAAGAATAAGTCAGTATGTAGCTCATGAACTGGTTGTGGTTAAAAAAAAAAGGAGGAAATATGTTGCTCATTTATTTTCAACTATGGTAAATAAATGAGTTTTTGATATTGGATCTGAATTTTTTAAGAGGGACTTGTACGTAACCATCGGGTTATATCGCTATGTGTATTATGGTTCTTTTTTTATGAAAATATAAAGGCGATGGGTTGGTGCTAAGGGAGCACACATATCTATTAGGAGCGATTTAAGAGGTGCAATGGTGAGAAAGTTTGAAGAATCAATTTCTTTGGACGTAATATTTAATTTGGTCAAACGGGTTATTGAATTACTTTCATGGCACAATAGTTTACTATGCTCAGATGTGTGAAGGCGGTAAATGTTGTGGTGGTTGTTGAATGTGTTGGCAATGGTCATGCTACTCCTCCTTGATCGCTAGATCAATAATTATCTTCATGATAGTTTCTTAATCATTCAAGAAGTAGAGCGCATTAAAACCACATTTATCTAATCGATTTGTAGTTGTATGGTGTTAATGGCATCAAGGTTGGGTATGTGAACGTATTAAAAAAATTGTATTGGCTGTAGTGGTAGTTGATCTGGAAAATTTGGTCCACATCAATTCAAATTGGTTCTCAATCCCATGTTGATCTAGTTTGCATGAATGGTTGATGGCATCATGAAGTTGAATTAATAAATGAATCTGGTCAAGGCATGGTTGATGTGTTTTGGTAACACATTTTTTAATTAATTGTTAAGTTAATTGTTTGTTTTTTATAGTGGTGATTAATGCATTGGTTAATGGTTATTGTTCTAATGTGGTCTCACTCTAGTGGGTTGATTTGGTCTCTCCAAAAAAATGAAATGCATGTATTGTATGCATTTTTTCCATCGCATGATAATAATTGAGCAACGGTCAAGTAATCATATATTCAACATATGGCAGATCGAGTAGATACATGAGTGAAATGAGATCTTGGAACAAGGGAAGTGGGCGTATGACCCAGACCTATGCAGGAACGCAACATAATACATATATAAACATAAACACAGAGATGCAGTAGATTTAATTCTTCATTTCATTAATATCAAAGAACTGAAAAAATGATTACATACAAAATGGAAATAAACTAGGTCAAGTGATGGTAACTTATCTCTAAGAAGAGATGTGGTAGCTACATACATATGAATTGTGTTACAAGGCTCAAGGGAATTTTATTATTTAACAACAAATGGAAACCCTAAACAACCAAAACCCTAACCCTATGAGATGGAATGCCAAGAGTTTGTGGGCCCCGTTGGGGTTACTTGGGAAGCCAACTTCCTGGGGTCGTAACTTGGTCATGTGATATTCATTTGGCGTGTACGATACCTTGTTAGAAAGGTATATATAAGTACTATAGGATTTGCAGCAGCCATGGGCCTGCTATGGACCTCAAAAAAATGTCGTTTGTGGGGCCAAAACAGCTTCCAAAGTTTAGGACCCGAAAAATTGCTAAAAATAGTAAATGTTGCTATAATCAAGGAAACTGATGAAACAAACTAGAGGTATAGGTGGAATAGGTGGGTGTCCACTAATATCCACCTGGATCAGTCCTCCCCCCTTAAGAAGAAATGGTCCCCATTGTGTGCTAAGCCTCCATGAGGTGAGGAAATTTCTGTTGAACCTGGTCCCTAGTGAGCCACTTGCCTTGGTGAAGGAGTTGACCTACTTTGACAACTCGATATCGATGGATCCTATGCTAGCAGGTGTTCTTGATCTGTTTTTCCATGATCCTATCAGTTGTGGCCTATTCAATACAGGTTGGGTTAAGCTCTGTTGGTGTTAGTTTCCCAACAACATCAGATGTGTCCAACAATGGGGGAAAGTATGGTCGTAGTCAGTCCACATTGAATATTGAGTGCATGCCAAGGAACGGTGGAATGTTGAGCTCCAAATCATTGTCCCCTACAGCCTTAGTGATGGTGTAAGGCCCATATCAAAGCGATTGAAGCTTGCGGTGGGCTCCAATGAGGCGCTCCTTTTGCAAATGTAACTAAACTTTGTCGTCCACCTGGAACTTGGGTGGCACCCGATGTCGATCATGACGTTGTTTGTTATTAGCATTTGCTCTGTCCAATATTTCCTGGACCTATTGGCGGATGTGTTGAATGTGCTCAATGAAGTTGTTAGCCCTGTCGGATTCGGATTGGACATGAGTTGAATCTGCCTTGGTAGTTGCAAATGGTATGGAAACATCAATGGGACATACTGGTTGGAATACCAATCCCACCTAAAAGGGGTTGTGGCTATTTTAGATGTGGAGAGATCTGTTGTAACTATGTTGGACATAGGGGAGGCTCTCATCCCATGTCTATGGGTGCTTCGAGTTGTACATGCACAGGGTGTGCATGATCATCATGTTGATGACTTATGTTTGGCCATAAGTTTGGGGGTGGAAGGTTGTGGACTAAGTGAGCTTGGTATCCAACGACTACCAGAGGTTTGACCAAAATTCACTTAATAACTGACAATCCCGATATGAGATAATAGACTATGGGATCCCAAAGTGTACCCATACTCGTTCAAATAAGGGTTTGGTAGTGGCTTATGTTGTGATACTTTTCTTGAAGGATGCCAAAATGGCCATCTTAGAGAATCTGTCGATGACCACAAAAACACAGTTGTTGCCATGCTTGGTAGAAGGAAGTACCGACTTGTAATCCACGGAGATGGATTCCTAGGGCTAACTAGGAGTAGATAGAGGAGTATATATGCCTTGCTTATTGATTGTAGGTTTTCAAATGGCGCAGATAATGCAGGATCTAATGTACTTCCCAACATCTTGTAGAAGGCTCGGCCAATAAAAATACTTTTGAAACACTGCCACTGTATTCTCTGCCCCAAAATGTCCAATGATCCAACTTTAGTGTGCCTCTCAAATCATCTTGGCACATTCACTTGAAGGAACACAAAGGTGTCCCAAGTGGAATAACAGTGTGTCCTGGATGTCAAAGTCTAGAAATTTCTTACCTTCTAGGAGCATCTGGTATGTGGTGTCGAATTCTGGATCACTCTTGTAAATATATGGCCATCTTGAAGTCTCGTGTCCACAAGATTCGAGCATAGTGGTCAACGCCATAACTGGCTAAGGAATTATACAACATTATTGGTGTTTCCCTTCTTATACTTAATGTTCAAATGGAATTGTTGTAGATATGTGGACGATTTCTGATGGCGATCGTTCTGCAACTTTCCTTGTGTTTGTATGAACTCGAAGGGTCAGTGGTCTGTGTGAATGACCATTTCCTTCCCCAAAATGTAATGCTTCAATTTTTGGTATACTTGCACAATGAAATAAATCTCCTTGTCATAGGTGGGATACTTTCATACTGTATCTGGAAGTGTCTCACTATGATATTCCACCGGATGCCTCTATTGGGTAAGGACTCCACCAATGGCATAGTCGAAGGCATTTGTCTCAATTTCAAATGTTTGTTGCAGGTCTAGTAATGTGAGAATTGGTTCAGAGAAGAGTCGATGATTCAACTCGGCAAATGCCTTTTGTTAGGATTCATACCAAAATAGCTTTTCTTATTCTTTTCCCTTGGTGACTTAACTTAAAGGCCAAGTGATATGAGAGAATCCCAACACGAACCTGTGATAGAAATTGGCAAGACCCAGAAAGTTGTCTAGCCCTGTTAGATTGGTTAGAGCTAGCCAATCCCGAATAACTTGTATCTTATTTGGGTCCACATGCACACCCCGTTTATTAATGATGTACCCTCGATATTGAACATGGGTCATATGAAAAGTGCATTTCTCCAAATTGGCACACAATTTTTGTTGTCCCCGGGCTTTGAGGACCTATTGAATGTGGTGTATGTGCTCTTCCCAAATCTAGCTGAAGATGAGGACGTCATCTAGGCACACTACCACGAATGATTTGGTGAAGGGTTGCAAGATGTTGTCCATCATCCGCATGAAGTTTGCGGGGGAATTCTTCAACCTAAAAGGCATGACCAACCATTCTAAAATCCCCTCCTTATATTTGAAGAAAGTATTCCACACATCGGAGGGTTCCAACAATACCTTGTGATAACTGAACTTCAAGTAAATATTACTCAAATATTTGGCCCCCTTAAGTTGGTCTATAAGGTCATTAATTTGTGGGATTAGATACCTATTCTGAATGGTGATCTTGTTCAGAGCCCGATGATCAATACAAAGCCTTCAAGTTTTTTCCTTCTTATGTACCAACACGATCGGGCTCCACTAGGTGATGAACTTGGTATGATGTTCTTTCTAAAATAAATCCTTAATATTCCTTTTGATTTCATCGTTCTCGAAAACAAAGCATTGGTAGATCGATCCATTGGGCAACGACGCGCCTTGGGTTAGATCGATGGAGTGCTTGACCTCACAGTGTAGGGGTACCCCTGTGGGTGAGGTGAAGATGTCTCTGTACTCCTCCATGACCCTTTACATTTGTTGTTGTCGTGCAAAGGGGCCTTGTCTGGAGGTTGTGGAGGTGGCCACAATCTTCTTCTTGCCCTAAGGGTGAATCATAAGGAAGAAAAATTTCCCGGTCTCGGAAATGATCTTACTTCATTTCTTAGTAGATATCAAAGAGATGGTGGTAGGCAATGCTACCTCTAGTATCATGTATAACTAATTGCCCGACGTAATAATAATAGTGCACGACCTAGACTCATACACAGAATGACACTTCCACAAGTATGGTTGGCCTAACAATGCATCACATACTTCAAGAGGATCAACATCACATAGTAACTCATTTGTTAAGGGCTTGATGTTGTAGGGAAGCCAACATTGTTGGTTGACGTGGAGATCTTGTTCTTGGTGAAGCCACCCGATTGTGTATGGTTGCGGGTGTGGTGTAGTCAGTAGGCCCAACTGCTTCATGACTTATACTGAAATTATATTCTTTTGGCTCTTGTTGTCGATAATGAATTGCAACATAGAACCCTTCACCCACACCTGTGAGTGGAAGAGACACTCCCCCTCTTCTGGATCTTCGGGCTCAACCTTCTTGATCTTGGTGGTGGCCACGGTGACGTTGAGTTCTACATCAATAATTTGATTCCCTTTGTCATTCCCCTTGTTGGGTTCTGACTCAGATTCGGAACATGCATCTGACTTAGAAACCTTCAGCTCAGCCACCAGTGACAGCTTGGTTCAACACTCACTTGTGTTGTGAGTGGGGCTCTAATGGAACTCACACCATTTTCTTATGTCCTTATTTGTCTTTGTGGTGTTTTTCTTTTCTTGCGACTTCGGCGAGTTGTCCTGGGTCACCACGCCTTGGTTTTGTCCTTTGGTCTGTGGTTTGGGGGCACCTTTCCCTTGCTTAGGACTTACAGATCCAAAGTATCACTTATTCTATTTAAATTTATGCTCAATCTTCGCAGCATATCGGTATGCTACACCAAGAAAGGAGATGTCCAGGAACTCTATTTCCTCCTAAATGCATTTGTGCAAACAAATATGGTACTTGAGAACCAAATGTTTCTCAAATTTTTTGATACCCAACTTTGTGCATAGGGTATGGAAAATATTCATTAGCTCATGCACATCTTGATCCCTTTGTTGTTGCAACATAATCCATTATATATACTTGTCCTCATAGCTCCCCACGGGGTAATATTGTTTCTTGATTGTGTCTCAAAAAGAATTCAAAGTGGGTGCGGCTAAAAGTAGTGATGTTTCTCTCTCATCCCTCTATTCATAGTAAGTTTCCCACTAGTCCTTGAAATGGGGGGCAGCTTTGAGGAGTGAAAAGTAATATTTTCCCTATTAGAAAAATCATGAACTGAAAAATATCCTTCCAAAAGATTTAACCATCTATCTATGAAGTATACATCTATTTGGCCTTGAAATATGGGAATGTCGAAGTTGACTTGTACCTTGAAGGGGGTGGCGCCTCCAGAGTGGTTGTCGAATGAAGATGCGTCGCCTATGGGCATTCGCCGAAGGATCTGGGAAAAATTATCCATCATCAAGTTCTTCTATCACTCGAGGGCTTCTTCAAGCAATATTTTGAAAGGATCTCCTACTCCCTTATCTTTATTTTCTTTCACCATGGTAGGTCACCAGGGTTTGCGAAGCTAGTCTTGCAAAGGTTCAACTAGTTTGAGCCCTAACTCCTTATACCCCGACCTCGTTGGGGACATGCAAAGAAAAACATAGAAAGAGAAGAGTGCTTTGATACTACTGATCCAAAATTATGTAGGAATGAAAAATAATACAGATACAAACATAAACACAGAGATGCAGAAGAAATAATTCTTCATTTGTTTAATAACAAAGAATTGAAAATTGCTTACATGCAGAATGGAAATAAACTAGCTCAGACAATGATAGCTTATCTCTAAGAATATATGTGGTGGCTACATGCCTCTGAACTATTTTATAATGAGGCTCAAGGGCCTTTTTATTATTGAACAATAAATGGAAACCCTAAACAACCAAAACCCTAACCCTAGGAGATGGAACACCAAGAGTTTGTGGGCCCCGTTGGGGTTAGTTGGGCAACCAACTTCTCGGGGTTGTAACTTGGTCATATGATCTTCGTTTGGAGCATGAAATACCTAATTGTAAAGGTCTCTCTGAGCAGTACAAGATTTTCAATAGGCCCATAACCTATAGGCCTATTGTGGACCTCAAAAACATCGTTTAGGGGGTCAAAACAACTCCAGAAGTTCAGGACCCGAAAAAACTGCTAAAAATAATAAATGTTTTTTTTTATAATAAAGTAAACTGATGAAACCTACTGGAGGTCTAGGTGGAATATGTGGGTGGCCACCAATATCCACATGGATCAGCATAGGGGTTGATCCTTCGCACCGGAAGGACCTGGTAAAGAGCCCCCATCTAAGGATTGCACACAATTAAATTCTAAAGTAAGTCATTCCTGAGGAATACTTTGTGTAGTATGGAAGATGTTACATGGAAAAAGTAAATAGGTGAATAGTAATGCAAGCCAAGCTAACTATCAGCTTCACAGGTGCACAAGATGCTATAATCTCATAAAGTACAAGTGTGATCTATTAGTTAGTGGTCAACCTGCCTATAGAAAGCAGAGATGCATGCAAAAAAAGAGAGAGACTTTTGCTATAGTTGAGTGTGAATCACATTCCATTATCCTGTGGGTTCTCTATTTTTCTTAACAACTTAAAATATTTATATTAAATGAAAAAGGGTGGCCAACCTTAGTTTGTTAGTTATGTAAGATCAACGAATGAGCAGCTTGAACACTGTGTGTTTTGAATGAACAAAAACAAAAGGAGGGAGTATAACTTATAATATACGCCTATGTGAATGTAAAGAGAGAGTGGTTTGGTTGTATATAGGGTAAGGAGTGATGGATTGAGGCTTGTGAACATGTTTTCAGAGGTTTTGTTTGCTATACGATAGTGCGCGCGATTTGAGGAACATTTGGCTACATATGCATATGGTGCGACTTAGTAAACAAGAAGTGGACTGTAGAAAAGTTTTTTTATTTATTTATTGAGGAGTTGTGCATATACTATGAATTTTTGCAGAGGATCAATATCTTTTTATTGGCAAGTTGTGAATGACTACGATACGTATCTTGTGAAGATATGTGTTCATTCCGCAAAAAGATGAAGTGTTGTGCTAGTGAAATTGTGTGCAGAGAGTGTGAGGTGCAATTGAACAAAGGTTGGATTATTGGTTTTGCATCGATTTGGGTGTCATACAAAGAGTACAAGAATTGGTTTAAGTGTGTTCAAAGAGCATAAATCTGAACGTTATGAAAAACTGAGGGTTATAGTGTATGAGATGCCATTGATGATCAAAAGCTCTTTATGAATAATGCATTGTATATTGGTCCAATTTATAACCTGCAATGGCCATTCAAAGGTGAATGAAGCCCAATATAGTGGGGAGCGAAGAAAAATATTGATCCCCAACTACTAGATCGAAAAATATGGACCGGTGACCTGCTATTTAAACACTCTAACTGTAACATCCCTTGGTTAATTTCCTATGTAAATAAAAATAATAACCAAGGTCATGGGACACATTCCAAGTTGAATATTGGGAAAAAAACATAGTGATGGGGATCAATTATTATTAATTAATGGTTATGGAAATTGGCAAAGGAAAAGTGGCAATAATTGGAATTTTATTTAGAAATAATGGAAAATAAGAGAAAAGGGAGATTAAGGGTCATAGATTTGCATGTGAGTAAAATTGAAGGAAAAATATAGGAAAATGAAGAAAATATAGGCCTAAAAGATAAAAGGCTTCTAAGGATCAGTTCACAACTTTTGTGAGTGTGTGAAACGTTTTTTCAACTCTAGCTTGGAGCTCCCTTCTATTATCTCTCTCTCATACTCTTACACACTTAGAATTTTCATAGAGCATTGGAATACCTTGTATTTGGATCAAGAAGGAAAAGGAAAGTGGGAAAGCACAAGAGAACAGGTGGATCAACAGCTACAACCAGATTTCTGTGCAGGTAACTGGTTTCAAGTTTGATTTCCTTGATGCATGGTAGATGCATGTGATTTTTTGGTTATGTTTTGTCATTGGCATGGAGGATTTCTTGGATTGATAGTGGTTTTAGCCTTGCCTGACCATTTCCTGGATAGCCATGGTGTTGTGGGTTTTTCCATTTGATTGTTTTATGGTTGGTGCTCATAATTTTTTATGGTTGTGGGTTGGAACAAACACTTTGGAAGCCCTGGAACAACTTGGGTCAAGTTACTAGTCTTGGAGTTGGGTTGGAAAAACTCTCTAGAGCCGTAGAAGGATGTGGGTTGAGTTAATAGTTCATGGATCCCTGGACAACTGGGTAGAGACCAATCTGGCTGGTGTTAGTGATGTACGACCATGAGGTGGAATCACCGGTTGAGGGTTAAGGTGGTTTGGCCTCTATAAGCCCTGGTTTGGTTTTTATTTTGTTTTGTTTGGTTTATTCCATGAGATCCCACATTCACGGTTAGAATATGGCGCGAGGGTGATTGGATGAAAGAGATATTTGGTTCAACCCAATCTATGGTTGAGTGGTACATGGAAGTCCCTCACTTGGTTGGTAATTTCATATGTTAATATCAATTATTCTTCTATTGTGATCCATGTAAATTTGTTGGAAATGTGTTGGTGACATTATGGTTGGGTTGCCATGGTTTATATGTTGGTTATATGATGTATATTGTTTATGGCTCTTTACATGTTTGGTTAATATGTAAATGGTTGATGAATGCATGGACTAAAAAATGTTATTCAAGCTATTATGAGAGGGCACTAGACCTTCTTAATGATTTGTAGATAAGTATTAGACCCCTATGTTCATATATGTAATCATGGACTTTGGATTACATGTTCACAATATGTTTGATGAAATGACTATCGTGGTTGGGCCAGGTTAGGTCAAGTCCATTATCAAGTTTAGTATGAATAGCTTTATCCTGATGTTAATCATCATTCTGGAAAGTCGCATTGAGTTATGGGTAGTGGTCTAGAGGCTAGCCTAAAATGGTGGCTCAGAATATGAGATCCCAACCTCTCAACTAGAGATTTGGGTTGCAACCGCATAGATGCAATGTTGTGCATGCGGTTGGAGGCTTCCAACCACATGGAGGCTTTGTTGTGGGCGTGGTTGTGGGCCCATGGCTGAGAAAAAATAGGTCAAGCTCAAGGTTTGGCCACCTGGGGTGGTTGTTCAGCCTCTAAGTGACCTATAGCCCTATGGGATGTTGTGAGTTGTCAGTTTGTCATCTGTAGTCGGCCCCACTTCCTTAATAGGATCTAGGAGGTCGATTCAGGTCATAGTAGCTCTTCCTCTCATGTTTACCCTGATAGGCCGGTGAAACGGGGTAAATGTGGGAGGGGTGGGTTACAGATTGGTATGAGAGCGAGTTTTTGTTCTCTTTGGGTGATATCTGATACTACATATTGGTATGAGAGCTCTCAGGTTCAAGCACTTGGACTAGATGGGTAAAATGTGTTTTTCATGCATGCATGTCATTTGTATATGGGTTTGTTATGCATGCATTGTGATAGTCATTGTTGCAGTTGTGTTGTCATGTAGAGGTTGGTGATGTTGATTTTGAGATGATTGATATGTGTATTTCATTATATATACATATGTTGTGATAATACAGATTGATTTTGCAGATGAGATAGCCTCCCCTTAGCTTCACTGAGGTATGTTGATTATGTTTATGTTTGGTTTATCTGACATGGTATGCTTGCAGGAAGCAGAGGATAAAAAATGACAAGAAAAATGGTGGAATACAGTTCACATGATTTTACCTACCGATCGGATGAGAAACATGGTGATGAGTACTCCCTTGACATAGCAGATATTTTGAGGACTTTGAAAGTAGAGATAAGAAGTTGTAAGGAAGATAATGAAAAAATAATTTAAGTCGCAAGAAAGACTTTCCAGAGCACAGGAGAAACAAGCAAAGGTTAATGCAATCATCCTTCAGAGTTTGTTAGATTTGTAGAGACAGGGATTGCTTAGGATTAGTCGTGGAGAGGAGGAAAGTACCAATGGGGCATATGGAATTAGGTCCCATTCAAGATACAGGTTTGACATGGATGATACAGTCAAAGATGGTAGGTTCTTGGATACACCTAATAGGAGGGGTAATGACCGTGGGTTCTATTCTAGTTATGGTTTAGAGAGACAACATTGTCATCACTGTCACCATCTATATAAGAGGAGTGAGAAGCAGTACTTTACAAAGGAGTTAAAGAAAGAAAAGCATCCTACATTTGATGGAGAAATGAATAAGCCACAAGATGCAAAATCTTGGTTTCTTAGGGATGAATAAGTTCTTCAGATTGCATGATTACTCAGAGAATATGAAAGTAGAGATAACTACTTTCAATCTTAAAGGAAAAGCAGACATTTGGTTGGAAGATGTGAAGAATGTCAGGAGCATTCGGGAAGAGTAGCTGACTTTGAGTGAGTTTGAGATACTTTTCAGGAAGAAGTATATATCTAAAAGATACTATGATGAAAGGGAAAACAAATTATATGAGTTGAAGATGTGATCTATGACGAATGAGAAGTATACTAGCATATTCTTGGAGTTGTTGAGATATTTTCCTTGTCTTAAGGAGGAGAAAGCAAAGATTTATAGATTCATCAATGGATTGTTGGTATCATTCAAAGACAGGATTGAGTTTGATGAGCCTAGATCGTTGGAGGAATCCATCAGAAATTTGAAGCATTGTTATGAGAAATCAAAGCACAGGTCTAAGTTTAAGAAGGATTGGAAAGGTAATTACAAGAATAAAGGAAAGTGGGTTAAGAAGTGAGTAAAACCTTTGGATACATACGACAAGGAGAATTTAGCCCCACATAAGAAGTTCAATGCAGCTGATAGAGGATAGAGATTTCAGTCTAAGGAGCAAAACCAGGGTGATGGCAGGAAGCCTTTACAGTGTTGGGCTTGTGGAAAGGATCATCACAGGAGAGAGTGTCCACAACATCAAGGTGGCAGACCACAGATTTATAGTGCTTAGGAGGCACATACATTTGGGGATGTTAGACATAGTATTCCTCAAATTTATGTAGCATTGGATAATAGGAAAGTTAATCAGTAGGCATCTATTATCGAGATAGAAGGTAAGATTTGTGATCAATTTGTTTCTATTTTGATTGACCATAGATCTAACTATAGTTATATCAGTATTGACCTAATGGATAAGTGTTGCTTGAATAAAGAAGTGCATGCAGAGTCTTGGTTGGTGTAGTTGGCTACAGGTACTAAGAAAAGAGTTCATTATTGGGTAAGAGCTTGTGCATTTGAGTTGAACGACATGTCTACATCAACACATCTAAATGTGCTTCCGTTGGGATCAGAGAATATGTTATTGGGTATGGATTGGTTGTACATTCACAGGACTAAGGTGGACTGCTATGATAAGGCTATTGAGTGCTTGGATGATCCAGGAGAGAAGATAATATTGCAAGGTAAGAAGAAGCCTACATCAATGAGAATGGTTACAGCTATGCAGGCCAAGCACAGTAGCAGGAAAGGGTGTGTCTTGTCCGCAACTCATATTTCCAGTGATAAAGGTAAGGATGTTGAGGATGTTGAAGTCTTGACGAGGTTCCAGTTTTGAAGTTGTTTCAGGATGTATTTCCAAAATAGATCTTAGAAATACCGCCTCATATGGAAGTGGACTTTTCTATCGAGTTGATGTCGGGAGCAGTACCAGCATCGAAGGCAGTGTACAGGATGAACACTCTAGAGTTAGTGGAACTAAAGTTGTAGCTGAAGGAAATGCTTGACAAGGGAGGCAAGTGTGTCACCTTGGGGTGCACCAGTATTGTTTGTGAAGAAGAAGGATGGTACTCTCAGGATGTGTATTGGTTATAGGTATTTGAACAAGGTGACGATCAAGAATAGGTACCCCTTGTTGCAAATTGGCGACTTGTTTGTTCAATTGAAGGGAGCAACGATGTTCTCGAAGATAGATTTGAGATTAGGATATCATCAAGTACACATCAAAGAAGATGACATCTACAAGACTATTTTCCGAACCAGGTATGGACATTATGAGTTTGTTGTGGTTCCTTTTGGTTTGAGTAATGCTCCAACTACTTTCGTGTGTTTGATGAATAGTGTGTTGTGTCCTTATCTGGAAAGTTTGTGATAGTATTTATTGATGATATATTGATATATTATAAGAATGAGGAAGATCATACAAAACATATGACAACAATGTTAATATAGTTGAGAGAGCATCCATTGCATGCCAAACTTAATAAGTGCAGTTTTTTTTAAACAAAGTTTCGTTACTTGGGGCATGTGGTTTCCAAGGAAGGTATATTAGTGGACCCAAAAAAGATCAGAGATATCATGGAGTTGGAAAATCCTCAGAATGTGGATGAGCTTAGATCATTCATGGGGTTAGAAGGTTATTATAGAAAGTTCATCAAGAACTTCTCATGGATTTCCTATCCTATTACATCCTTGTAGCAAAAAGGAAATAAATTTGAATGGAGGGAGGAATGTGCAGCTCATTTTGAGTAGTTGAAGCAGTTGCTTAAAAATGATCTGGTGTTGAAGATTTCATATCCAGATAAAGAGTTTGTGGTATGTGAAAATTCTTGCAAGAGAGGACTTGGTGGAGTCTTGATGCAAGAGGGATAGGTAGTATGCTACGAGTCAAGGAAATTGAATGAGCAGGAGAAGAACTACATGACACGTGATCTTGAGTTGGCAGTGATCATTCATGCATTGAAGATGTGGAGACATTATCTTCTTGGCAAGAGGTTAATTTTTATGAGTGATCACAGTGGGACGAGGTACTTGTTTGACCAACCTAATATGAATGTTAGGCAAGCTACGTGGTTGGCCAAGCTCAGTGAGTTTTACTTTGAGATCATGTACATTAAGGGTAAATAGAACAAGGTTGTAGATTCTCTTAGCAGAATATTGCAGGTAAATCGCCTAGAAGCTATGAGTTCATATGAGATAGATTTACAGGATCATATCTTGCAGGCAGGACAATAGGATGACAGGTACCAACAACTTAAGAACAAGTTACAATAGCAGGGTATAGGTGAACAGGATGTGGATTATCATCTCAGAACATATAGTTTGGTTAGATTTAGGGATAGGGTCTATGTGTCAGAAAATAGTGAGCTCAAGAAGCTTACCTTGAGGGAATTTCATGTCAAGCCATATTCAGGTCACCCGAGATATCAAAAGACATTGAAAGTGGTTAAGAAGTTTTACAATTGGATGAACTTGAAGAAAGAGGTGGAAAAGTTTGTTGCGAGGTTTTTGGATTGTCAGCTGGTAAAAGCAGAGTGTAAGCATCCAAGTGGTTTATTATAGCTGATTATGATTCCAGAGTGGAAATGGGAGGTCATTTCCATGGACTTCATAACAAGTTTGCCAAGGACATCTAGGCAACATGATTCCATTATGGTTGTGGTGGAAAAGTTGACTAAGGTATCTCACTTCATTCTAATGAAGTCTACAAATTTAGCTAGTGAGGTAGCCCAAGTCTTCATCAGGGAGATATTGAGGTTACGTGGTATTCCTAGGAAGATTGTGTGAGACAAATATGTCAAGCTCACTTCAAAGTTTTGGAAAGAGTTGTTTACAGGTTTGTGTAAAGAGTTGGCCTTCAGTACAACTTATCATTCATAGACAAATGGACAGATAGAGAGGGTCAATAGGATTTTGGAGGACATGTTGAGAATGTACATCATGTGTGAGCAGCGGAAATGGGAAGAGTATCTTTGACTAGTGGAGTTTGTGTACAACAATGGGTATCAAGAATATTCAAAGACAAGTTTGTTTAAGGCACTTTATGGGCGGAGTTACAATACTCCCATCAGTTGGAGTGGTCTAGTGAACAGGGTATTGACTAAATTGAATATGTTGGCAGAGATCGAACATGAAATGCAAGTTATCAAGAAGAATCTAAAGGCAACACAAGATTGGAAGAAGAGTTATGCAGATCAACACAGGATATTTAAGGAGTTTCAAGTTGGGGAAAATGTGTACTTGCACATCAAGCCCAAGAAGAGCTCCTTGGGGATTGGATCATGTGTCAAGTTGGAACCTCAGTATTGTGGGCCTTTTGAGATCCTTGAGAGGATTAGACCAGTGGCTTACCGACTTGCACTACCTCCGACAATGAAATTCCATGATGTTTTCCATGTGTCATTGCTTAAGAAGTATGTGAAAGATGGTGATCACGTGATTCACTAGTCTGTGTTGCAAGTGGATCCAGAAGGAGAATTCCAACTAGAACCTCAGTGCATTTTGCAGCGAAAGATGTTAAACCTCCGAAATCGAGCAAGTTAAAGTGCAGTGGAAGCACTTTGGGCCTGATGAAGCTATATGGGAGATGGCTGATCAAATGCATGCTATGTATCATTCTCTATTCGTTGGTTGAGCACATGCATTTTGATATATGTTTTGATGTTGTGTTTTGGTTATATATATACCGCATCAATATGTGTTATAAAGCTCCAATAAGTGATATGGTGTTCATGATATGTTGGTTGTGTCTTCAGAAATATGGTATGATGTAAATGTTGCAATGAGTTGTGTTATAAAGATCCATGGGAAACATGTGTTTTGTTTGTTTATAAGTGTCATTGAACACTGAGGACGGTGTTCCCCTAAGGGGGAAGGGTTGTAACAAACCCTGGTTGATTTCCTATGTAAATAAAAATAATAACTAAGGCCATGGGACACGTATTCCAAGCTGAATGTTGGGAAAAACATAATGATGGGGATCACTTGTGATTAATTAATGGATATGGAAATTGGCAAAGGCAAAGTGGAAGTAATTGGCATTTTATTTATGAAATAATGGAAAATAGGAGAAAAGGGAGATGAAGAGTCACAAATTTTCATGTGAGGAAAATTGAAGGAAAAATAGAGGAAAATGAAGAAAATAGATGCCTAACTGATAAAAAGGCTTATGAGGATCAATTCACAACTTTTTTCAGTGTGTGAAACCTTTTTTCAGTTCTATCTTGGAGCTCTCTTCTATTCTCTCTCTCTCTCATACTCTTGCACACTTAGAGTTTTCTTGGAACACTCTTGGAGCATTTTTTCATACCTTGGATTTAGAGAAAGAAGGAAAAGGAAAGTGAAAAAGCACAAGGGAACAAGTTGATCAGCAACTACAATTGGATTTCTTTGCAGGTAACATGTTGCATGTATGATTTACTTGATGCATGGTAGATGCATGTGGTTTTTTGGGTATGTTTTTTTGTTCGCATGGAGGATTGTCTGGATTGACAATGGTTTTAGCCTTGCCTTGCCATTTCCTGGATAGTCATGGTGTTGTGGGTTTTTCCATCTAATTGTTTTATGGTTGGTGCTAATAATTCCTTATGGTTTTGGGTTGGAACAAACGCTTTGGAAGCCTTGGTTTGGTGGTTTGGCTTCTAGAAGCCCTAGTTTGGTTTATTCCAAAAGATCCCACATTAACGCTTGGAATATGGCGCGAGGGTGATTAGTTGAAGGAGAGATTTGGTTCAACCCAATCTATAGTCTGGTTGTATGTGGAAGTCCCTAACTTGGTTGGTGATTTCATATGTTAATATGAACTATTATTCTATTGTGATTCATGTATATTTGTTGGAAATGTGTTGGTGAAATTATGGTTGGATTGCCATGGTTTATATGTTGGTTATTGTAACAACCTTGATCAAAATTCCATGCAAATAAAGTTAATAAAGGAAAAATAATAAGCAAGGTCATGGGACATGTATTCCAAGCTAAATGTTGGGCAAAACATCCTAGTGTGGGTGTTAATTTGGTTTATTATGGCTAATTGAAATTGGCAAAGGCTTTGGAAAGGAAAAGTGGCAATAATTGGAATTTATTTATGAAAATAATGGAAATTAGTAGAAAAGGAAGGTGAAAGGTCACAGGTTGCATGTGATGAGTAAAATGAAAGAAAATAACAGAAAATTGAAGAAATTAGAGACCTCATTAATAAAAAGGATTATGAGGATCAGATGGTACCCTTTTTCAGTTCAGTTTTGGAGCTATCTCTCTCACGCTCCTGGACACTTAGAGTTTTCTTGGAGCACTCTTTCATTGTATCAAGGAAATCAAAGGAAGGACCAAGAAGGCAAAGGGAAGAAAATATAAAGCAAGGAAGAGAAGTATCAAGCAGCTACAACGGGATTACTTATAGGTATCGATTTGCATGTGTGATTTCATTGCTATATATGGCATGTATGGTACATGCATGTGTGTATTTGGTTCTCTTGTTGTCATTGGCATGGGATTTTCTAGGTGTGACAATGTTCTTCAACCTTGCCTTTCCATTTTTATAGCCATGATTTGATGGGTTATCTTTTATTTGGTTAATCTAGATTGTTAGATGGTTTTGAAACTGAGTGGGGTGGTCTTTGAAAGAAAGAACACATGGCCTAGGAATCCCTGGACTGGAGAAGGTGGGATTGTGGTAAAGCCAGATTTTGTGTACCTCGGTAGGCCTAGGAATCCTCAACCGTTGAATGGAGGGATATACGGTAAAGCCTAGAGGTGTTTGCCCTCGTTCAGGCCTAGGAATCTTTGACAAGTGAATGGCGGAATATACAGTAAAGCTTGGAGGATGGAGTCTCAATTAGGCATAGGAATCCTTGATCGATGAATGGCGAGATATACGTTAAAGCCTAAAGACTAGGAGGCAGGAAAAATCCTCAGAGTGTAGGTGGATAAATCCAGTGGCATCCATGCTTGTTTAGGGCCTAGTGATCCGGTGCGAATTGTGGTAAAGCAGGGAAACCTAGATTAGCTTGGTTTTGAGTCCCACATTCATGCTTGGAATATGACACAGGGGTGATTAGTTGAAAGAAATATTTGGTTAATCCCAATCTATGGTCGGGTGATTTGTGGAAATCCAGACCTGGTTGGCCTTTGCATTCATTAACAAGAGCTTCCTCTCCTTGGTATTTCATGTATAAATGTATTGGTTCATATGTGGTTGTTATGGTTGTTATATCCTTGTTATTTATGTTGGTTATATGTTAGTTATGAGTATGTTTTATGACAGACTTGATGTATGGATTTCATCATTTTTTTATTAGAAAACGAATGTATAATGAATATATGATCTAAAGATGATAATGTAGCTATTGTGATAAGGAAACAATGCTTCCTTACGAATATTAGATAAGTATGAGACCCCTATGCTCAGATATGTTGTTATGACCTGTAGATTGCATATTTGTTACATGTTTGACGAAATTCCTGTCATGGCTAGTAGGGGCCAGATCAAGTACTTGCACCAATGACTACATTAGTAGCCTTGTTGCATTATTATTATTAATTTATGAAGGTTTCACAAAGTTCTGGGAAGTGGCCTGAGACTTGGCCCTGAAAAAGTGGCTCAAAATTGGGGGTCGCTGGCACAAAATTGCCTAAAAAAGTCCATAGTCACTGACATGCCTTGTTGTGGGAGCAAATAGAAGGCCTCAGTTGCATGCATGGTTTTTCATGGGAGCGGTTGAGGGTCCATATTAGTGAAATATGAAGTTGTCTTAGGCGTTGGACACTTGGAAGGGTTAGTTGGCTCCTGAAGGTTTTGTAGCATGTGTGGAAGGTTAGTTTGGTTTCGTTATTATGGTTCCACTTCCTTGATTATACATGGGGATTTTAATCCCATCATAGTGGCATCTCGTCACATGTTTACCCCAGTGGACTAGGTAGCTTGGGTAAATTTGGGAGGATGGTGTTACAGAGTGGTATCAAAGCGGGTTTCATTCTCTTTGGGTGCTTTTTGGTTTCTGGACTCTTTGTGTGATATCTGATACCACAGAGTGGTAAAAAAGCATGGTTCATGCCTTGGACTGGATGGGTGGTGTGTTGGTCATGCATATATGTCGGTTGCATATGTGTTCTTTATGCTTGTGGTATAGGTGCTTGTTTTGTATGCATGGTGGTAGTCATGGTTGTAGTTGCGTCGTTGTGTGAAAGTTGATGGTGTCATTGATTGGATGTGGTCGTCATGAGTATATTTCGGTTATGCATTGGTTATACACATTAATGTTATATGTTGTTATGTATACAATGACATGGTGATAATTGTCGTGAATGAGGTCATGGTATGTGGTCTGTATCATCATGCATTGATAGCTGGAAAATCGTTGAAATGATGTTGATACACTGCTATGGTTATGATTATACATGTATTGTGCTAATCTGGTTGATCTTGCATATGAGATATCCTCCCTTAAACTATACTGAGGTATGTTGATTATGTTATGTTTGGGTTTTAGCTGACATGGTATACTTGCAAGAAATAGATCAAAGATGTCTAGCAAGATGGTAGACTACAGTTCATGAGATTCTCCTTATGGATCATATGAGCATCGTGGTGGTGGGAATTCTTCTGACTTAGCAGACATATTAAGAAGCTTGAAGGCAAAAATTAGAAGTTGCAAGGCAGATAATGATAAGATCATTCAGGCACAGGAGAAACAAGAAGAAGTCAATGCAGTAATCCTTCGAAGTTTGTCAGAATTGTAGAGACAGGGACCATTTTAGATCAACCATGGGCAGGAGGACATGACTAATGGGGCATATGGTAGTATATCTCACGGTGGGCACATGTCCGATAGGGATGACGCGATCAGATATGGTAGACTCTTGGATATAACTGATAGGAGGGGTGATGGACACAAGTTCTATTCTAGTTATGGTTCTGACATGCACTATGATCGTCATTGTTATCATCCTTATAGGAGGAGTGACAAGGGATATTTTCCAGATGAGTTCAAGAAATCAAAGGCACCTACATTTGATGGATATTTGAATAAGTAGGAGAATGTAGAGGCATGGCTACTTGGGATGAAGAAATTATTTGAGTTCCATGATTACATACATAATATGAAGGTTAGAATAGTTATTTTCAACCTCAAAGGGAAAGCAGACATTTGGTGGGAAGATGTGAAAGGGGTTAGAGACATCATGACAAAAGAGTTGATTTGGCATGAATTCAAGAGACTTTTCAAGAAAAAATATTTTTTAGAAAGGTACTATGATAGTAAGGCTAAGGATTTTTATGAGCTAAATATGAGATTGATGACAGATGAGGAGTATAAAACAAAGTTTCTGGAGTTATTGAGGTATGTACTATATCTTAAGGATGAAAAAGATAAATTTCAAAGATTTGTTAGTGGATTGCCATTAGAATTTAGAGATCAGATTGAGTATGATGAGCCTCAGTCGCTTGAGGAAGTTATTGGGAAATTGAATCACTGTTATGAGCAGTTGAAGTGTAAGACAAAATCGCAGAAATTTTGGAAGGGGAAATATAAAGCTAAAAGTAAATAATAGCCAAAATTAACAAGACCTCAAAATGCATAAGAGAAATAAAATGTTGCACCTTACAAGAAGTTAAACGTAGTTAGACAGGGACATGGGTCATAGTCTGGAGGGCAGCAGAATAAAGGTGATGGTACATGATGGTTGTAGTTTTGGACATGTGGTGAAGAGCATCTTAAGAGGGATTGTCTACATAAGCATGGTGCTAGGCCTCATATTTACAGTGCACATGAAGCGCAAATTGTTGGGGATGTTGGGCAGAGCATTCCTCATATCTATGCAACGTTAGATAATAGGCAGGAAGATCACCATGCATCTATTATTAATATGGACGGTCAGCTTTGTGATCAAGTTGTTTCTATTTTGATTAACCCTGGATCTAATTATAGTTATGTTAAGCTTGACTTGGTGGATAAGTGTGGTTTGAATAAAGAAGTGCATGCAAAATCTTGGTTAGTGCAGTTGGCTACAAGTACAAAGAAGAGAGTTCATCATTGGGTAAGAGATTGTGTGTTTGAATTGAATAATATGCCTACATCGACACATTTGAATGTATTACCGTTGGGATCGTATAGTATGCTTTAGGGTATGGACTGGTTGTACCTTCACAGGACTAAGGTAGACTGCTATGATAAGGCTATTGAGTTCTTGGATGAAAATGAAGAAAAAATGATCTTGTAGGGTAAGAAGAAAGCAACATTGGTTAGAATGGTGATAGCTATGCTGGCAAAGCGCAGTCGCAGAAAAGGGTGTGTGTTATTTGCAGTGAATATTTCTAGTGATAAAGGAAAGGAGGATGAAGATGAAAAAATATTAATTAGGTACCCAATCTTGCAACATTTTCAGGATGTGTTTCCAGCAGAGATTCAGAGTTGTCGCCTCATAGAGAAGTGGACTTTTCTATTGAGTTGATACTAGGGGCAACACCAACATCAAAGGCATTGTACAGGATGAGCACTCCATAGTTAGTAGAGTTGAAGTTGTAGTTGAAGGAAATGTTTGACAAGTGATACATTAGGCCAAGTGTATCACCGTGTGGTGCACCAATGTTGTTTGTGAAGAAGAAGGGTGGTACTCTCAGGCTATGCATTGATTATAGGCACTTGAACAAGGTAACCATTAAGAACAGGTATTCGTTGCCGAGGATTGATGACTTGTTTGTTTAGTTTAAGGGAGTGGCAATGTTCTCGAAGATTGATCTCCGATCAGGATACCATTAGGTATGCATCAAGGAAGAGGAAACTTACAAGACAACTTTCCAGAGTAGGTATGGGAATTATGAGTTTGTTGTAGTTCTGTTTGGTTTAAATAATGCTCTAGCTACTTTTATGTGCTTGATGAATAATGTGTTGCACCCTTATTTGGACAAGTTTGTTATTGTATTCATTGATGACATATTGATATATTATAAGAATGAGGAAGAGCACGCCGAACACTTAGAAACAGTATTGAGGTTGTTGAGAGAGAAACAGTTGTATGCTAAGCTCAGTAAATGTAGTTTCTTTCAGACAAAGGTACATTATTTGGGACAAGTTGTCTCCAAGGAAGGTATAATAGTGGATCCAGAAAAGATAGGGGCTATCATGGAGTGGGAAAATCCTAGACATGTGGATGAGGTAATATCATTCATGGGGATAACATGTTACTATAGGAGGTTCATGAGGAAATTCTCTCAGATTTCATAACCTATTACGTCACCGCAGAGGTAAGGTAAGAAATTTGAACGAACAGAGGAATGTGCAACAAGTATTGAGCAATTGAAGTAGTTTTTGACGAATGATCTAGTGTTAAAGATTTCAGATCTGGAAAAATAGTTTGTGGTGTGTATAGATGCTTGTAAGAGAGGGCATGGTGGAGTCCTTATGTAGGAAGGATAGGTAGTGTGTTACGAGTCACGAAAACTAAATGAGCACGAGAAAAATTATCCGACACACGATCTTGAGTTGGAAGCGATTATCCTTGTATTGAAGACGTGGAGGCACTATGTTCTTAGCATGAGGTTTGTATTGATGAGCGATCACAGTGTATTGAGGTATTTATTTGATCAACTTAATTTGAATGGTAGGCAAGCTAGATGGTTGGCCATGATTAGTGAGTTCAAATTTTAGATCAGGTACATCAAGGGTAAAGAGAACAAGGTTGCAGATGCTCTTAGCAAGAGGATACAGGTGAATCATTTAACAACTGTGAGTTCTTATGGGACAGACTTATAGGATCAGATCTTATAGGCAAGACAATAGGATGGCAGGTACATGGAGTTTATGCACAAGTTACAACAGGGTACATGTGAGCAGTATGTGGACTATCGTCTTACAACAGATGGTTTGGTCAGATTTAGGGACAGGATATATGTGCTAGACAACGGTGAGCTCAAGAAGAATATCTTGTGAGAGTTTCATGCAAAACCATATTCAGGTCACCCGGGAAACCAGAAGACATTGACAACAGTGAAAGTTTTATCATTGGCCGAATATGAAAGAAGGACGTGCTAGAGTTTGTGGCTAGATGTTTAGACTGTCAGTAGGTAAAAGAAAAATGTAATAATTTGGGTGGATTACTACATCCGATTCTGATTCTAGAGTGGAAGTGAGAGGTCATTTCCATGGATTTCATCACAGGTTTTTCAAGGACATCTAGACAACATGATTCCATAATGGTTGTGGTAGTCAGGTTGACAAAGCTAGCGCACTTCATTCCAATGAAGTCTACTTATTCAGCTAAAGATGTAGCACAAGTATTCATCAGAGATGTGGTGAAGTTACTGGTGTTCCGCAGAAGATTGTATCAGATAAGGATGCTAAGTTTACTTCCAAGTTTTGGAAGGAGTTGTTTGCAGGTTTAGGGACAAAGTTGGCCTTCAACACAAATTATCATCCGCAGAAAGATGGACAAACAGAGAGGGTCAACATGATATTGGAGGACATGTTGAGGATGTATGTGATACATCAACAGAGGAGATGAGGGGAGTACCTTCTATTGGTTGAGTTTGCTTATAATAATGGTTATCATGAGTTAATGAGGATGAGTCTGTTTAAGGCACTCTATGGGTAGAGTTGTAATACTCCCATCAGTTGGAGTGATCCAGTGAACAAGGTGTTGATAGGACTAGATATGTTGGCAGAGATGGAACCTGAAATGTAGGTAATCAATAAGAATTTAAAGGCAACACAGGACACAAAAAAAACTTATGCAGATCATAATAGTATGTCTAAGGAGTTTCAGGTTGGGGAAGAGGTGTACTTGCGCATCAAGCCCAAGAAGAGCTCCTGGAGGATTGGATCATGTGCCAAGATGGCACCTCGGTTTTGTGGACCTTTCAAGATTATTGAAAGGATTGGACCAGTAGCCTATCGACTTGCACTGCCTCCAACATTGAAATTCCATGATGTTTTCCATGTATCATTGCTTACAAAGTATGTTAAATATTTTGATCATGTGATTGATTGGTCTGTATTGTAGGTGGAACCAGAAGGAGACTTCTAGTCAAAACCACAGTGTATTTTGCAGAGAAATATGCTCATGCTCAAGAACTAAGCAATCGAGCAGGTTAAAGTGCAGTGGAAGCACTTTGGGCCCGATGAAGCTACATGGGAGATGGTGGATCAAATGCAGGCTATGTATCCTTCTCTATTCGCTGGTTGAGGAAATGTTTTTGGTATATGTACATATGTATATGGATGTAAATATCACCATGAGTTGTGTTATAAAGCTCCAATAAGCGATATGGGTGTCATGTCGTTATGGTTGTCATGTTGTTATGTTGCTTTTCTTCTCAGCAGATTGATCACTGTAAATACTGCATCGAGCTAAGTTATAAAGCTCCATTGGCAGTATGTTTTGGTTTTCAACAGTTTGTTATTCATAAGTGTCATTGAACACCGAGAACAGTGTTCCCCCAAGGGGGAGGGTTCTATAATAACCTTGGTCAAAATTTCATGTAAATAGAGTTAATAAAGGAAAAATAATGACCAAGGTCATGGGACATGTATTCCAAACTTAATGTTGGGAAAAATGTCCTAGTGTGGGTGTTCATTTGGTTTATTATGGCTAAAGGAAATTGACAAAGGAAATGACATAATTCACATTTCTTTATGAAAACAATAGGAATTAGGAGAAAAGGAAGGTGAAAGGTCACAAGTTGCATGTGAGGAGGAAAATAATTGGAAATTGAAGAAATTAGAGGCCTCATTAATAAAAAGGCTTCTGAGGACCAGTTCGTACCTTTTGTCAGTTCAGTTTTGGAGCTCTCTCTATGTTCTCTCTCTCTCTCTCACTTTTGGACACTTAGAGTTTTCTTGGAGCACTTTAGCATTGGATAAAGGAAAGCAAAGGAAGTACCAAGAAGGTAAAGGCAAGCAAATATCAAGCAAGGAAGAGCACGATCAAGCATATACAACAAAATTACTTGCAGGTATTGATTTGCATGTGTGATTTCCTTACTAGATTTGGCATGCATGGTACATGCATGTGCGTATTTGGTTCTCTTGCTATCATTGGCACATGATTTTCTAGGTGTGACAGTGTTCTTCAGCCTTGCCTTGCCATTTTTGGATAGCCATGGTGTGATTGGTTTTCTTTTATTTGGTTATTGTCGGATGATTTCAAAATTGAGTGGTGTGGTCTCTGAAAGAAAGAGCACATGGCCTAGGAATCCCTGGACCGGAGGAGGTGGGATTGTGGTAAAGCCAGATTTTGTGTACCTTGGTAGGCCTAGGAATCCTCAACCGGTGAATGGCAGAATATATGGTAAATTCTAGAGGTGTGTGGCCTTGATTATGCCTAGGAATCCTTGACCAATGAATAGAGGGATATACGAAAAATCATGGAGTTTGGATTCTCGATTAGGCCTAGGAATCCTCGACTGGTGAATGGCAGGATATACGGTAAAGCCTAGAGACTAGGAGGCAGGAAAATTCCTCACGGTGTAGGTGGAGAAATCCGGTGGCATCCATTCTTGTTTAAGGCCTAATAATCCAGTGGGGATTACGATAAAGCATGAGGAAACCCAAATTGGTTTGGTTTTGAGTCCCACATTCATGCTTGGAATATGGCATGGGGGTGATTGGTTGAAAGCAAGATTTGGTTCAACCCAATTTATGGCCGGGTGGTTCGTGGAAGTCCCATACCTCGTTGGCCTTTACATTCATTAATAAGAAATTTTTCTCCTTGGTATTTCATATGTAAATGTATTGGTTCATACGCATTTTTTATGATTGTTATATCCTTGTTATTTATGTTGGTTATATGCTAGTTATGAGTATGTTTTATGATAGACTTGATGTATGGATTTCATCATGTTTTGATTAGAAAATGAATGTACAATGGATATATGACCTAATAGATGATAATGCAACTATTGTGATGAGGCAATAATGCTTCCTTATGAATCCCATATAAGTATGAGACCCATATGATCAAATATGTTGTTATGTAATGTAGATTACATATTTGTGACATGTTTGACGAAATATCTGTCATGGCTAGTAGGGGTTAGATCAAGTACTTGCACCAATTATTTCATTAGTAGGCTTGTTCCATTGTTATTATTCATTTATGAAGGTTTCATGAAGTTTTGGGCAGTGGCCTAAGACTTTGCCCTGAAAAATGGCTCAGAATCTGGGGTCGTTGGCATAGAATTGCTTGAAAAAGTCCATAGTCATTAGCATGCCTTGCTGTGGGAGCGATTGGAAGGCCTTAGTCGCATGCATGGCTTGTAATGGGAGTGACTTAGGGTCCATATCAGTGAAATGTAAATTTTTCTCAGGGGTTGGCCACCTAGAAGGGTTGGTTGTCTCCTGGAAGTTCTGTAACATGTGTGGAAGGTCAATTTAGTTTCATTGTGTTAGTTCCACTTCCTTAATTGTACATGGGGAGTTGAATCCCATCATAGTACCCTCTCGTCACATGTTCACCCCAGTGGATTGGGTAGCTTGGGTAAATGCGGGAGGAGGGTGTTACAATTATTTGTTGGTTTATATGTTGGTTGTATGAAGTATATTGTCTATGGCTCTTGACATGTTTGATGAATGCATGTACTAACAAATGTTACTGCAAATGTTGATGATTCTCATATAAGTATTAGACCCCTATGTTTAGATATGTATTCATGACCTGTAGATTACATGTTCACAATATGTTTGATGAAATGACTGCCATGGTTAGGCTTGGTTAGGTCAAGTCCTTGATCAAGTTGAGTATGAATAGCTTTGTCTTGATGTTATTCATCATTCTGGGATATCTCACTAAGTTTTGGGTAATGGTCTAGAGGCTAGCCTAAAACGGCAGCTCAAAATCCGGGACTGCAACCTCTAAACTGGATAATTTGGGTTGCAACCGCGTGGATGCAGTGTTGTGCATGTGGTTGGAGGCTTCCAATTGCACGGAGGCCTTGTTGTGGGTGCAGTTGTGGGCCTAGGGCTAAGAAAAAGAGGTCCAATTCATGGTTTTCCCATATAGGGTGGTTTTTTTTCCTTTGAGTGACATATAGTCCTTTGGAATGTTGTGAGTTGTCAGTTTGTCATCAATAGTTGACCCCACTTCCTTAATTGGATCTAGGAGGTTGGGTCAGGTCATAGTAGCTCTTCCTCTTGTGTTTACCCCGATAGGGCGGTGAAACTGGGTAAATGTGGGAGGGGTGGGTTACACTAACGAGGGAAAAATCGAAAGCCTTGTTGCTGGATGAATTGCTTATGGGTCATGCATGCCATATCTTATGTTTGTTCTGCAGGTGTTAGCAAAAAATATTGGGACACTTTTCCTGATATTTTCAAGATGTGGATCAATCATTATTGACCAAAAAAGCGATCATTCCATCACTCATCTTGGTGTGTCGCTTGTTTGGGAAATGGCAGCGATGATAATAATTTACGCCATAGGTCTGTAGTTACCCTGACCTCTGCACTTGTGCGAATATTTCCTTGGGCTCAAGTTCTAGCCTACATAGGAGTTCAAGTTTTTGCATCAATTTCTACTGGATTTGTCCCTCGTTTGATGTTTGGAGAAGTGGAACACATAGAAGCAACAATATTTATTGGATCATACATGCAATCCTTTGTTCTAGGATGTCTCTATTGATACCAAAGTGATAGGAGAATTGGCACAACAATTGCAAAGAATGTAATCATACCTGGACCAATTTCAGGAGCTTCAATGAATCCTGCAAGGACCATAAGTCCAGTGGTGGTTGGAAACAAATATACAAGCTTTTTGATATACATGACTACACCTGTAATATGTGATGTAATAAATGCATTGTCTTACAACATGATTTGCTTGATTGATAAGCCAGTGTGAGAAATTGAAAAGAGTGGGTTGTTCCCAAGGACCTTGTGTTCAAGAATATGAACAATATACAACTCAAATAACCAATTTGCATAAATATTTCAATTCCAATAACACCCGTTGCATTCAAATGGGAGAAAGTCTAGTGAATATGATTGAGTTGTGATAATTTGGATATAGAAACTATGTCTAAATTGCAGTATGGAAAGCCATGCTTTATGGGAGTGTAGTTAAGTAGATTTGTAAATTTGAAAGAGCATTTTTATATGTATATGTTGTCAACAGTACGTATGACCTTATTGTGTGATGGACATGAAGAGTGGGTGGCTCCAGTGAATACCATTGCATGAGATTGATCAATGATAGTTGCGTATGATGAGAATAATGGGTTGCAAAAATCACATTTGTGTACTAACAAAATTGTGATTGCAGGGAAGATGACATACTTGTGTTGCATAGTTAACAATGTTGTTTCAGGGACTGCTTTGGAGGTTGAAAGTATTGTCACCACTATGTATTGATCATAAGCCATGTGATAATATTATGGTCATATATTGGTGTCAAGGTCTTGATTGTCAAAAGCAATAATTTCTAGGGGCTGCTATGGAGTCAAAGTTTATCACTATTGTGTATTGACCATATGTCTTAAATAACTTTGTTATGTGAGAGTCGAGTGGTCATTCCATGTACTTTGGTTCTTTTAATTGATGGTTGAGTGGTATGTATCTATTGCTTACCTTTTGGCACGCATGCTTGTAGTTCTAGAGTTCAATTATGCATTGGAAATTGAGTTATATTTCAACCATGTATGTAGGCTTGGATGTCATTGTCATAGCCATGTATCTCTTTAATAAGCCTTGTAACAATGTTCTCTTTATTGTTTGGGTGATGATGGAATGGTCTTGATGTGAGACATCCATTGGATAGAGAGTCTCGATTCATGTTGCAACTGTGTATGGGTTGTTGGTATCATTTTGTATGTCATGATAAAGCCCTATATTTCATGTGTATCATTTGGTTTTTGGTTCATTGATCTAGGTTATGGCTTCTTGCATATGACAAGGAGGTCAATATACAACAACCATGGAGATATTTTCTACCCCAATACTTATTCAGGGGGAGTGTGTTCTGCAGAAGAGAAGAGCATGTTTGACATCGTGATTGTGCTGAAAGGATCATTGCATTGCTAGCTGGTGTATTGATTATCATGGGTTGGATATATATAATTGAGAGTATGTGTGCTCCTATTGTGGTGTCATGAGGACTTTTGGAGTAAGTTTTCAGTTGTGAAGTTGTTGATCAAAGATGGATGCAATTATCACTACTATTGATATACAATACTTCTATACATGTCGCTGCTTGTGATGGATATGTGATGTTGCTGCTATGAATTAATGAGGACAATATTGTTTGTTGTTGTTGCTTAATGGACCAAGCATTACTTGTTGTCATGTGTGTATTGGGCATATTATATAATTTTGTAAACTTACAAAGCAGGTTACAAAAAAATATGTTCCCGACGACCTCAACCTGCCCGTAGGAAACCATGTCTGTCGGGCATCGGTCTGCATCATATGCCATCCAAAACTGAAATGTTTTGAGAACGTTCAACCATGTTTTCGACACTATTTTATCTACTATCATACTATATAAACAACTGACAACGTAAATGCTATCCGACATTAGTAAAACAAAATGACATGAAATGCAGAAAGATCTGTTGATAGTTAGTCATATGAAGAGTCTACTAGGGACGAGTCCTTCACTCTCGATCCTGGTATCTCTTGCTACTGCATGCTTTGAAGTTGCTTCTCCATTCCACTGAGCTTGACATTTTGATGGTACAACTGAACTTGAACTGACTGGATTTCCTTTTGGATCACCACGAGACTTGGTTCTTCTTCTCGGTTTTGTGGCTGCCCTTGTAGATTAGGCTCTTCTCTCAGCTAGTGGTTTTCAGTCATGGCTTTCGCTAATAAGCTCTTCATTATCCAATAAGTTTGGATGACGTGTTTGAATAGGGTCATCCTTCCTCTTGTGTTACCCGGGTCCACAACCAGTGGTTCCCATTCTTCTTCTTGTATCTGTTCCCTTGCTGCCTTCTCTTTCAATTCCATCTCCCATTTGGATATCTCAACCTTCACCATTGCTGGTGAACTTTCACTGTACGCATGCAGTAAGTTCTGCATATTTTCTAGACCTGACTTCCTACCTCTTTTCCTCGGTGGTTGACTCGTGGAGGCTGTTGCATTCCTTTTCCCCTTGCCGAATTCATTTCGGTCGCCTCGACCCTTTTGAATTTCCACAACCTCTTTCTTCATTCTCTTTCTCGTAGCCGTTGATACTTTTTGCACCACCTTCAACACCCACTCCGATAGACGCTTCAGCGGGTCAGGGGTCACAAGTGCATAATAGTTACTCGGACCAGAGCCAAAGTTTCGTTGGTGCCTAAGAGTGTAGATTGTCCCGCAAGTGCCACGACTTGAGTGCCCTCTGCTTCTTCCACCTTCTGTTGTGTCATCGACAAACTTTGGGTTGCATGCTCCGCATGCAGAAATTAACATACCACCTGCCGGACGGTGATCCTGTGGTGAGCCAACTGGCCTGCACTTCTCCTGTCACCCTATTCATTACCTATTTTGTGTGGCGGCGTCGGTTTCCATGCCCCCCTCCACATTCTCCCTACCGTCTTGTCATCCACATGGTTCATGATCGAGCCATCTATCCTGTTCGCACCCCGATCGGGCGTGTATTGGGCATATATTGCTGCATAGGTTATGGAGATAAAATGTTTGACCATGCCATCCTTTTTAGAGTTAGCATGTGTCCAGGGGGAGCATATTGCACATTTTTATCAGCTATGTGATCAATGGATGATTGTTGGCATGATTGACATTGATATCCTCTTTTTAGCCATAGCCCTTTGCCCCTAATGTCAAAGGGGGAAAGTGACTTAGCCACTTGAGTTTGGTGTGGTTTTCAGTTGACATCAACGTCAAAGGGGTAGCTTGTCAGCATCAACAATGTTTGGTTGGCATTGATGTCAACCTTGTAGCATGCGATTGATTGGCTGCAGGTATTTGACTATGCAATGTTGAGTGTGTTTGATTGGTTGGAGATGTTTGGTTAAAATTACCAAGAATTTTTCCCATGGTATTTGGTGTGAGAGCTTATGGTTAAATAATTTATTTATTTGATGTGGTCATCATGGGGTATGGAATGTAAGTAATGATTTTGATGAGAAGAAATATTATAAATATATCATGAGAGTATTAGAGGATGTGAGAGAGAGAGAGAGGGAGAGCTACATTGCATAATGATGCTTCTTGTATACGTGTAACATTGATCAAAAGAGTTTATTTGCGGACTTGAGATGTTGTTGTTGCATGAATGTTGAGCAGATAATATTGGGCCCAATCTGAAAATTTTGAAACGGCGTCCCCATAGTGTTTGAGGAGGTTGGGGCCTCTGACAAGTGGTGGCTTGTGAAGATAGGCATATGATTTCTTGCTGGCAGTGGCCAACAAACAATTGAAAGAAAGTCGGGGCTTTCTAACTAGTGGTAGTGGTCAGTTGATCCAAACTAAAGATTTGATTGACAAGTAATAGAGAATTAAAGCAACACAGTAGCAACAGGGTGGTTTTTCTCCCCTTGAGGATTTCCACCTGAAAACTTTGTTTCCTTTTGCATGATTTTCTTATGGTGTTTATGTGCTAAAATTACGCTGAGTTTACATATTTAGATTTATTTTGATTTGTTGATCTACTGATCATTTAACATTTTGCTAAAAAGTTTTTAAATTTTTATAACTCTAGCACTACTTATTCACTTCACCCCACCTCTCTGTAGTGATTTGATTGCCAACATGTGATCTCTACCATTTCTTTTGTATGTTCTTAATTTCACTAAACCTAAAATGTATTTATTATGCAAATGCTTAGTAAACAAAATAAATTGTTGGTTATCCCGCCATTCCACTTTCAAACATAATTTAAAAAAGAAACATTTCGACCTTTTCCCTTTATTGTGATGAACCTATTGCATTAAATTCCATCTTGTTAAAATAAATAAGAAATAACTACTTGCTTAAACATAAGATGTTATCACCATAAGATTTAATAAAGCTTAGATGCCAATTGTAGCTCTACAATTAGTTCCCACTCTCAATCTCTTGATGGTAAAAATAGATTCAGCACCATAAAACCTCTAAAGTACCCAAAATATTGAAATTTCATAACTATAACCTGGATTTAAAAAAATCCCTGCTTGATTTTCTTAAAATCTTACCTGAATTTCAATACTTTTTCAGGGCAAAAAGGCAATTTAGTTACACCACTGCATTTTGAATTTTGTGAAAAAAGATTAAAAGTAGAAACCAATTATGAAAGATATGTGCCAAAGGGTGTACAAACTTGGCCGAGCTCTACACAATCTGATAATATCCGTCCATAGGATCAGATTGACACTAACCCTAATCTAGACGAAACATAGTTGAAACAAAATAAAAATAAAAATAAAAGAAAACTTACACACCGACATGTAAAGTTAACAGTGCGACCAATCTTCCGTTAGCCCCTCCGTAGCATGACTTCTGGTTCCATGTGACCGCACGTTTGTTGTCAGAACAGGGCTTTGGAATGTAATCTTGGAGACTAGGGTTTAAACAGTTTCTACGCAGGATTTACAAATTCTTGAATGCGCGCTCTTTCATTTTCGGTTGTACAGAGAGATGGAAGCTTAAACATCGAACTTTGCTCATTCATCCATAGGGTCTAGCGTTGTATCCCATCACAGAAAGGCCGGTTGAACTTCATCGTCGTCCTCTTCGTTCTCTAGCAGAGGTTGTCGCAGTCACAATGTCGATGTCGAAGAGTTCGAAGATGTTGCAATACATAAACTACAGAATGCGGGTGACGATCCAGGACGGGCGTCACCTGATTGGAAAATTCATGGCATTCGATCGCCACATGAATTTGGTGTTGGGAGACTGTGAAGAGTTCAGAAGACTTCCCCCCAAGAAGGGAGCCGCAGCAGACAAGAAAGAAGAGCGAGAGGAGAGGCGAACCCTCGGCCTCGTCCTCCTCCGCGGGGAAGAAGTGGTTACCATGACAGTCGAAGGTCCGCCCCCGCCCGATGAATCGCGAGTCAAGACTGCCGCCGCAGCTCAGGCAGGCCCTGGCTTAGGCAGAGCGGCGGGACGAGGAATCCCCACGGCACCCCTCGTTCATGCGCAGCCAGGCTTGGCCGGTCCCGTCAGAGGAGTCGGAGGTCCTTCGCCAGGCATGATGCAACCTCAGATCTCAAGGCCTCCCGTTCCGCAGGTTTCGGCGCCTCCCATGACGTACCCTGCCCCAATGCCAATGCGTCCTCCTGGTCCTCCACCGCCATTCTCGTCGCAGCAGCAGGGAGGTCCTCTTGGGCATCCCCCGATGATGCGTCCTCCTCAGCAGTACCAACCTGGCGGTGGTCCTCAGCGGCCGGGAGGTCCCCCACCTCAGATGCCACCCGGGATGCCTCCGCCTCCACAGTTTGGGCAAAGGGGTCCTCCCATGGGGCCTCCCCAGATGATGAGAGGCCCTCCTCCGCCAATGGGAGCTGGTCCTCCCAGACCAGGACCGGGCATGCCCCCGCCTCCTGGTGCTGGTCCTCCTCCGAGGCCTGGAATGCCCCCTCCACCCGGTGGTGGTGCCCCTCCAATGTATGGTGCTCCTCCTCATATGCAGCCAAGACCCGGTATGCCGCCCCCGCCTCCCGGTCAGCAGCAGCAGCAACAACAACAGCCACCTCCTGGACAGCAGTAGCAGTAGCCATTATCGCTTCCATCAAGTATTATGTTTTATAATTTTGAAAAGAAGCTCGCCATTTTGTATTTTGGTACTTGTATTTGTTCTCATATGTTTTGTGTAAATGATCTCAGGTGTGCTGAATACATTTAGACGATTGGACAACTGTAAACATGCATGTTCTGCTGGTTTTATAAATAGTTTTTCAAGCAATGTACAGTTTATACTTCAATTACCATGATTAAACCCCTTAAAGGACTTGTCGAATAGGCAAAAAAATAGTTAATGAACAGAAAAAAAGAACCATTTGGAAAGATACATATTTAAAGATGTCATAGTTGCAGAAGATCACATTCTGATTTTGATAGCGTAGAGGCAAAATTTGGGTTTGGTTAAGTTCATATCCAGTCCTGCTAAAACGAACACCTAGAGGGGCAAAATTGCATAACATGCAGCATGAGAGCAGTGGCGAGGGAAAACAGACAAAAACTTGGCAATTTGTAAAAAGAACGATATATGTTGCAAAGGGAAAAGATGTAGGGCAATCACTCAAAACAGGAGGAAGCACACTTATTCAACAACCAAAACATGAAAGGCATTTTCTTAGACCAAACGGCACAAGGGGAGAGGCACAATATATTGAACCCCTTCACTAAAAGGGGTTCTTATTGTCAAGTAGGCTGCCATGCTATTTGTATGACAATAAATACGTAGAATGTTCTGCATGGCCTTATCTTATATACTAAGAGTCCAAAGTCCAAAGAGACATAACAGCAATAATATAGGGCTGCAGCTCAGGCATGTAGAAGCTAAGAAGAATCATGTAAGTGTTAGCTGGGGGTGACTGGTCATGATCATCCAGGTCAGGCTCAACCAGTAGCGGAGAGATCTGCATCTGTCGGCTGCACAGGTATGTTTTACATGGTGAAATTCTCGATCTCCTTAAAATTCAAATTGTGTAATTTCCATTTAGCAGAGGGGCAAGGAGGACCTCAAATTGTTGTCGTTCAAATGACAGTATATTGGATGTAGGAGTTGTATACATTGAGGTCCCATTATTTGTGCGCTTTTTCCTCTGAGATGCACATATTTCCTTGAGATCTAGTGCGGTCATTTTCATTGATCGTTTTCTTGAGATCTAGTGCGGCCACTTCCATTGATTGTTTCATTGATATCTAGCGCGGCCATGTCCATTGATTGTTATATACATTCTGTTGCTAATTAGTAATTTCATTTGTGTTCTGCTTTTGGTATTGTGCTCTGATGGCCTTGCTCTGCTATGGAGAATAGTTGGACCACTGTAAAACTGGTTTGCAAGGTTACCCATTTTGGAGTCAGTTTTTGACCTCTGCTATATTATTGTACTGAAGTGCAATGTCTCGTGCTTCTGAACTTTTATTTGTAATGTATAGGGAGATTTGATATTTTCGCCCGTTATGTTATTTACAGGTCTTCAAGGAAACCCAGCACCTATATCAATACCCCAAGGAGAGAATATGGTTGGAATAAACTAGATCTGTATGAAACTTTTCTGTAGTTTCTTAGAGATTGGGGACATTTATAGCTAGGGACCTTGCAAAAATTACAGAATTCCTAGAAAGGAGGAATTAGGGATGCTTGGCAAGGGGCTCAATATTTTAGTACATTAGTTGGCACCATGAATGAAAATGCTAAAACAGAGATAAGATAAGCTAAGATAAGATAAGATAATTATATTAATGTCCAATGAATGACCACAAAAGTAGGTCAATGGGACTGCAGAGTACAATGATGTCGATACAAGGAGGAGTACCAAAAGGTCTCTTATATAAAGAGCAAGAAATAAGAAATAAAGCAAGAAAAGCATAATGCCTGAAAACCAAAATGAGGAAAGTCCCGGACTCCAAGTGCAGAGGGCACAAAATAATGGTCCACTAAATCTCTCTCCTAACACTCGAGGTCGAATTAAAAAAACTCAAGATTGAGTGTTGTCTCGAGGGAGGGCTAGGGGAGGATCTGGAGCCTCTGTTACGCCGCTGCCGAGAAGAAGTGATATGTCATTGGTGATTGGGCGATCTCAACTACTTGTTAGTATGAGATCGGTCCGGTAATGACTCAGGGGTCCTTGTGCTAGGGGGATGGCCCATCTAGCCCGCATTGATCGAGAGTCCGAGGCAACAATGTTATTAACTTGTCGCTTCGTGCCTCTTGCTGACCGGAGCACTGTAAAAAATGTTGTAATCCGTTGCACAGGATCTGCTCTAGGAGGAGGCTGGAGAATCTGTGTGCGAAGTCTCGTGGCCACTTGTATGTACAAGGCTAGGCATCTCTGGTCTGGGTATCGAAATAAGCCAGATAAGGTCTGGATCCTTTTGAACAAGCAATGGAATCTCCCACGAATCTCATAGTAAATGGGGCATCGAAAGATGAAGTGCTCCTCTGACTTAGTCTCTCGGAGGTGGCACAACTGGCAAATCCTGTCTAACCAAGCAATTTGATGGTCAGTCTCAATCCGCAGTTTATGAGAACCTACTCTGATCTGACCCAAGGGAATCTGAAGTGCGTGCATCCAATGGTGAAGTGTGTAATGGGGCCGAACAATGAGTCCATCTCTCAACAACATGAAGTGCTCAACATAGAAAGCCATCTTCGGACGTAACCCATCCTGAGGGTTTATCCAAATAACCTGTACATATTTCCTGTAAATATCCTCTTGGATGATTTTATTCATCTCTTGTTTGGTTGGTAGGAGGTGGCCTGGTACACACAAAGAATACTTGAATGGAGGGAGTTGGTCTATCTTGATACCAACTGAAGCAAGGAGATCTGAGACTCCAGCATACCAGCGTTGGGATTGAGCCGAAGGACTTGCTACTGCAATGGACTCTGATGAAAGGTAGGCCAAGTATGGATATCGGTCCCACCCCTTCGCTATATCCGCAAAACCCCAAAAAAGCTAAAACAAAGAGCTCAATAATTGCTAAATGTAGGTGAATGTTTTCCCAAAACGCTAACAAGGGAAAAACATGGGCAAATGCTTACCTAGAACACCAAAAAAAGCTCAATAGTGGACAAAGTTGGAAAATGATTCCCCGAAATGTTAAAACAAAGAGCTCAACAATGGGCAAAGCATGGGCAAATCATATTCCAAAGCACAATAACAAAGAGCTCAACAATGGGTAAAGTCTGGGCAAATAATTCCCTAAAACACTTTAACATAGAGCTCAACAAGGGGCAAAGTGTGGGTAAATGATTTTCGAAAATGCTAAATCAAAGTGCGCACAGATGGGCAAATGATTCCCTCATTAGATTTTTAAGAGAAAGACCGTTGCTTTAAAAACTTCCATTTGCTAAAGAATTTATATTAAAGTTGCAAAGTAGCCAATCCACTTTGTAGTTACTTCTCTGGTTTACTAAAATGTTTATACTATATAGTATATAGTTTAAATACCATGTATGAATTACATAGTAATACTAGGGACATAGGCTTGAATATTCAATATTAGGCTGACCTTAGTAGTGGGCCCACTAAATGAGGAAAAAACACAAAAAAACACAAATTTTTGCTGGCCCGCGTTCGTACAGACTGCATGGGACTGTGGTCCTGAACTGGCCGGTTCACTGAAATAGATCGGTTCAGTACTGAACTGGCCTATTCCAGTTCTGAAGCCGAACCAGATTGGTTGTGTCCAAACCAGTTGGCCCGGCCGGTTCCACTGGTTCCGGTCCGGTTCTGATAACATTGCCCACAATTATCTATCTTGCTGAGGAAGACCTCCACTGCCTATGCCACTGCTGAAATATTTGAAACAATCCATGGAACCTACAGTTAGACCTATCCTCCAAGATTCCTTTAAACTCCAAAATTACTTTTTGAAAACAGCTTAGAAGGGGGTCAAGAATAGGACTTTTGCCAAAATCTTGAAAATTGCTCGACGATAGTCACTCTGCCTTCTCCAGTGGCACTTGCAGATGCTAGAGAGCTAGATGAACCAATTTTTGTGCTTCTTTAGAAGACAAAGTGATTGCCATAACCTTAGAACCATTTTTATTCATCGACTGCGAAACTGTTGACTGTGACAGAACTCTGGTTTTGCTATTATTCAACAAACACTTGAGAACCATTGCTTTGCATTGATGGAGAGATTGTTGGGGGCAATAGAGTGTCATGATTTCACTACATTGTTCCATAAATAATGTCATGATAGTTTACTAGAGATGATTTCTTGTAGTTCAGCCGAGGACCAAAGTTTTAACAAGCCATCGATTATAACCTTTAAAAATTGTTTGATTACTAATATGTTTTCTTTGCTGCAACTATTTTAAGACATTGAGAAGCTTTGCAATACAGGGTTTTGAAGAAGTATGCTTCTAGTAATAAGCATTGATCGACTTGTCAAGATTTGTGATATTATCTTGTTCAATTGAAAAATTTCAGATAGAACATAACGCATAGATTATAGTTATCTAAAATGGATTGGTACATTCTATTTAGTTAGTTGGACAACTTTGAGTGTGTTTTTTGCTCTAAGAAGAGTCATGCAAGGGAAATGAGAATCAAACTTCCATCTACAATAATAAGGTTCTTATTGATGGCATCAAACGATCAAACTTCTGTCTGGTATTGCAACTCCTTTTGTTTATGTGCTAAAAATTTATCCTCCCCTGAGACATATCTCTTTTACACTTTGTAGCTCCTTCAGAACATGACAAACATTTTTAGAAATATTATCTTGTTCAATTGAAAAATATCAGATAGAACATAACGCATAGATTATAGTTATCTAAAATGGATTGGTACATTCTATTTAGTTCGTTGGACAACTTTGAGTGTGTTTTTTGCTCTAAGGAGAGTCATGCAAGGGAAATGAGAATCAAACTTCCATCTACAATAATAAGGTTCTTATTGATGGCATCAAACAATCAAACTTCTGTCTGGTATTGCAACTCCTTTTGTTTATGTGCTAAAAATTTATCCTCCCCTGAGACATATCTCTTTTACACTTTGTAGCTCCTTCAGAACATGACAAACATTTTTAGAAATATTGTTCAGAGTTTATAGAACTGGGCTTGGAAAAAGTTGCAGGTTTTTGCCAGTGAGCTCATGGGAGATCAATGGAAAATTTGTCTTGTAAATCTCCCACCAGTGACCACCTTCCTAGTTGAAATATCAATGTTTGGTTGATGATTAAAATTAATCGATGTGCCCTCTCCATCATATCGATCTCCTTCCCCAGGGCCCTTAATTAAATGAATTATGATTTGACCAATAATCAATGAAATATTAAGGATTAAGCAGCAAGCTCCATGTTGCCCTATGACCATCTCCTCCATATATTAATCTTTTAACCATTTTTACAACACGAGTGGCGTAATGTTTGAGAGTATATGTTTTCTCTCAAGAGGTCATAAGGGGTTAGGGTATGTCCTCTGTAGATTTAAGCAGTTAAGTTGCCGTGCAGAGGGGGTTCCTTGTTCCATAAATAATGTCTTATACATCACTACGTAGGTGTTGGCTAGACTGTGACCTTGAAATTAAATTATTATTACTATTTTACTAAATGATAGTTTCTTTCTTCCCTTCTATTTGGCCTCCTCCCTAGGGTCAAGAGGAAGGTCATTAGCCTATTAATTCACCTGTGAGTTGATCTTTCAACACTTGTGAGGATGACTGCCTACATCTGTAACCTGATTATCAACATTTTCACATGAGTAAATTATACTTCCTGGAAATGTATTATTACTTCCTATACTCAATCCAGATATCATTCAATACACCATGCTAGGTTTTGTTTTCCTTTTTGGGGAAGTCTATAATCCGTGCTAGGTTTTGTTTTCCTTTTGGGGAACTCTATAATCAATTTAGAATCTCCTGCAAAAATGCCTTTTTGATAATTTAGTTTTAAACATAGCTTAACTACAACCTTTATTTGCTCAACCTCTCCTTGGTTACTAGTTCTTTGTCCTAGGATTTCGAGAAGATAGCCTTTATGAAGCTCCCTTCATCTTTGATTACCTCACAGCCCCCGTTCTGGCTTTATTGGATATTCTTCTCGAAAGATGCTTTCGTTCAACTGAAACCATTTTATAAAACATGTCATCTTGTTCTAATATTTTTTGGGGAAATATGATGGACTCTTAGAGCAAGGGCTTTCGCGAATATCTTTCGGGATGACACATTCAATACTCTGGACCTCCAACTAATAATTAGTTTTGGTTTGTTGGCCTTGGGTATATATTTGTTCAAGATTTTGTCTAATGATATCTTTCTGTACACTTATAGGTCTAGGCTAACAAAGTCCGTCGAAGCCTGCTAAAATTTACATGAGAGACCATCTTATCCTAGATGCTTTCGTTCAACTGAAACCATTTTATAAAACATGTCATCTTGTTCTAATATTTTTTGGGGAAATATGATGGACTCTTAGAGCAATGGCTTTCCCGAATATCTTTCGGGATGACACATTCAATACTCTGGACCTCCAACTAATAATTAGTTTTGGTTTGTTGGCCGTGGGTATATATTTGTTCAAGATTTTGTCTAATGATATCTTTCTGTACACTTATAGGTCTAGGCTAACAAAGTCCGTTGAAGCCTGCTAAAATTTACACGAGAGACCATCTTATCCTAGTGACTTGTCATCAACCATTTTTGAAAGAGGCACAACGGCTGTTCGCAAAATATTATCTTGAGTTAGCTTTTTTGGGACAACGTCTGCACAGGTTTGCATGGTCACCAGATGCTTTTCATTGATACCTTGAGATTGGAATACCATTTTTAGAGTGGGCGGCAAATGCCTTTTCAACCTCTGTTTGCTGGATTATTTCCCCATATGCATATTCTTTAAGTGCAGAGAGCCTTCTTTGGGGTTCAACATTCAAAAAACCTTTTTTTGGGATATCACCTGTTTGAAGCCAATGAACTCTCAAGATGCTTCAGCCAGGTCTCGTCCTTACGTTAGGTAATGTACTTCTGTGCTTCACAAGTCCATTCCCTGGTTTATCGAGCAAATGGGCTGACCCTTTGAGCCAATAATTGTTCTTAAAAGTTAAAACATGTACATTGTTCATCTGTATCACCCACCAGAGCTTTTCTCCTAGTGCCAAGTTTCTCCACATATTTTTAGAGTGGTATCAAGGGGATGCGATTCATTGCTTTTCCTTGAGCACCTTCTATTTCTCAACTATATCTCTGTCCACGAGGTACATTGCCACTGCCATTGCCTCTTTCTTTGCTCTTCAATTGAGGAAAATAGAGCTGTTTAGTTCCTTGGAGAAGACAAGAAAAAAATTCTGATTTTCTTTTTTCCCAAGCAAATAATTGATGAATTTATCTTCTCGTGCTGTCCAACTTGCAAAAACAGCCCTCTACCCATCCAACATACAAGGTACACTCTTCTAGCTGCAGTTGTTTTTAGTTGTCTTTGAGGCCACCGGCAAGGGCAAACGAAGATGATCCCAACCCTCCTCGAACAGCAATTGTCCATAGGGAGGATTTGTGGCCCCTCCATGTTTTTTTTATTTTTTCAAGTTTTCATTGCTGTTATGTTGCTGGAGTGCTGCCTTAGTGAAGGGGGCTTTGTGGGCTGGTCACATCACATCAGAGTACCTTTGTATTATAAATTTCATTGCTGTTCTATTCTCTCCGTGGTGTTACCCCAGCTGGAGGTGGTTCCTGCAGCAGGAAGCACTTCCTCATCTGCAGGAGTAGATGGATCTGCTGGAAAGCCCTTTAAAAGTGGGGCACAGTTCGGAGCCAGATATGTGAATCCAACGATCTGGTGCGAAGGGGCAAATCTAATATCCTTGGCCTCGAAGATGTTTTGCTACTACATTATAAATGGACATTGAATTGACTTTATCTTTCGGCTACCGACAGTAATGGAGATGGAATTTATTTCATGTTTTGAACTTTTATCTCAAGTCTTATACTGTGATCAAGCAAACAAACCAGCGGCTTATCGTACATAGTGCTGTTCCTGTATATGAGATCGTGTGTTCATTTGCTGATTCAGTCTGTAGTTCACATTTTCCAACATTCCCTTTTATGCTATTCTATTCAAATTGAGGTTTTCTAATTTACTGGGCTATTGTTTGTTATTATAGATGAATATACTCCAGAGGACGACATATAGATCTCTGAGTAGATAGATTGAAAGGATTACGTAAACTTTTTGTTCATAGTACTTGTATTTAAATTGTACTCTGCCCAGCTATTAATGGCCTTTAGTTCACTTTCACAAGATCATTGATTAAGGTAGTTATTTTTGCGTGAGGTATTTTCTAAGAATGTGTATATTTTATTATTGAGTTTAGAGGCTTTTTAGTCCAGTATAAAAGAGATAGGGTAATGTCTTGTCCTGTTTTGTTATTTAAATATTTTGACTCTTAAATTACATAAAATTAAAATTAAATTAAAATTAAAAAAACAAAACAAATAAAAATAAAAATTAATAATTATAATTATTAATTAAAATATTGACTTTTTTATTTGTTACTGATCAATTTAATTGGTGATTTTCAACCACATGTAAGTATTTTAAAGTTCAACAATAAAATCATTTCTATTAAAATATTTGTTTGGCGTATATATAAAACTAGCTTAATCTAATATAAAATAATCAATCTCGTTTCAAATAGATTGTCTTAACTATTGAGTTTATATATATAAAACTAGCCTAGATCTATATTAACTCTAGATCTATTAAGCGTAGGGAGGGATCAAATCTCTTGAGGTGGTTTTATGGTTTAACAAAGGAGTTTCAAATAGATTGTCTTAACTATTGAGTTTATATATATAAAACTAGCCTAGATCTATATTAACTCTAGATCTAGTAAGCGTAGAGAGGGATCAAATCTCTTGAGGTGCAAACCTTTTTTCAAGTTTTGCACTCGAAAAAGAGGTTTGCACCACGAGATATTTTATCCCTCTTGGGGCTTGGTAAATCCGGAGTTAAGATGGATCTAGGCTGTGTTGAGATTCAACAAGAAGATCCTAGTGAAAATTATGCACCTACACTAGGATGGAGCCTCATGCTATTTTTAGGTGAATGCCTATTTAAAGATGCATGAGCAAATTCTATTTATAGATGCATGTCTATTTATAGATGTATGTGCAAGTTCTATTTATGGATTGCATGTCTATTTATAGATGCATGTCGACTATTATTATCCCTTAATATTAGTTGGACAATAAACAATAATCTATTCTCAATGAACACTTGGAAAAAGTTAAACTGAAGTGGCAAATCAGTTAGCTAAAGGAATTTCGAGTTAAGAGGTTGATTGGCGGGACATGCAAGTGAACTTAGTTGTAACTAAGTGATTCGAAGTTATAACACAGTTGGAAGTGCAGTTATGAAAGTCGTAAAGTAGTTTAACTCAGTTAAGTGAGTTAAACTCGGTTGTGCTAGATGTAATTGAAGATACATTAGTGAAAGATCAAGTGAATTAATTAATAATTAATTCACAATCAGTGGCCTCACATGCAATTGAAGATTTACTACTATTAACTGCATGCATGTCAGATCCAATGGAGACTCAGTTGAATTCTAGGTGAAAGGGAAGATAACTATCAGTGGTGACATTATCCGGTTGCACGCATGCAACCATACACATTGGATGTGCCCATGAGGATTGTGCAGTCAAGGCAAGCAGGATTCCATTCATTCAGGGATTGCTATCAGTTGGGATTGCGCAGTGGAGGCAGGCTGTCTGGAGACAATAAATTAGCTAAGGAACTTGCCAATTTTTGTATGACAGCATGAGACAGTTAGCTCATGTACTGAGAGCTCTTGGATTAGAGCTTTGTATGTAATTGTTTCATGATCCATGATATAATACATAATAGAAAATAGTGAGATTTTTTTTTTAAACTGAAACGGATATGATTTTATTCAATTGAAGGTAGATGGTTGGGCCATAGCTTAAACAACCAAGAGTACAATTCGCTTTTTCCTCTTTCTTATGCTAGGATGGATTACATTTCTGTCAAGAGAAGCAAGACTGGTATGATATCTCATCATTAATGTTGAGCTATCCCTTCTATAGAGTGCACCCTTTGTTTGCCATCAAATCTGCTTCATTGTTTGAATTCCTTAGAATATGGTAGAATTTGTAGGTGTCGAATTCAAGGAGGATTCTCTTTAATCTGCTCATAGTTTTGTTGAGGCTTGCATTATTGAACAGTTCCTCCATGTTGAGTTTTTTAATGAGTATTTCTGAGTCTCCAAATGCTTGAAAGTCTTTGATGCCTCTTTCACTTGCAATTTGGCATGCTTCGAGGAGAGCAAGAATCTCTACTTGGTTGTTGGTTTTTTGCTCAATACCCCAGCAAAATCAATCCCTTCTTGAGCCATCTGAAGAGTACATAATACCCCCTGCTCCAGCAGCACCGGGGTTCCCTTTGGAAGCCCCGTCAAAGAAAATTGTGGTAAGTTGTTGTTGCCTCCACCAATCTTGGAAAATGATGTGAGAATCTCTTTTTCGCCATTCAGGGTTTGCAGTGGGGGGGACCAAGAGAAGCTTCCGAGGCAGAGGGGAAAGAGAATCCATCCATCTCTTTTCTTCTAGAAGGAGAGAGAGGTCTTCTTTAAAGTAAGATTGCTGGACTGCTTCTAGAAGGAGAGATTTTGCTTTGGCTGCTACTTTCAAGGGAGTACAAGAGATTTCATTGAAAATTTGTTCATTTCGGGCCAACCAAATTTGCTAACATACGTATTTGGGGATGGCGATCCAAATTTTGTTCCATAGAGATTTAATGGGAATATTGTGAGGATATAGTTGACTCCATGAGGCAAATAACTCTGAAACAGAGTCATGGCCCGGGGGGGCAATATGAAGTTCATGGAGGATGTAGCCCCATACTTCTTTAGCAAAGTGAATCAATAAAGAGGTGTTTAGTTGTTTCAGTATTGCTTCTGTAGAGGGCACATCTATGTGGTCCAGCGTAGCTTCTCTTGGCCAGATTTTCTCTTGTTAGGACTCTATTATGTACCAAAATCTAGAAGAAAAAATTTACTTTAGGAAGACCTCTTGGATCCCAAACTTTTTTCCAAAAGCTGGGCGGATGATTACTGATTTTTGATGGGTGAAGGGCGCTGTAGCCAGCAGCTGTGGTATACCTTCTTGAGTGTCCCCATCCCCATGAGTCCTTCATGCTTCGATGAACTGGTGTTGCATCTCCAAGCATATCAATGAGGCGATTTTGTTGCTGCAAAAGTCTAGCAAGGACGCTGTGAAAGTCCCAATCGCTCCAATTACCTTTGTTATCCCACCTGGAAAGGTCGTAGACGTTGTTAATGCCAACGTGCTGAAGCCACTCTTTGATATCAGCGATGTCTTCAGACTCAGAGAGCGGAGCACGATCCATAATGCGGTCATCCCACAGACAGGTTTTCTTGCCATTTCTGGGCACATGATACACCTTCTCTTTGAAGAAGTGGAGGCTTTTTCGACACAAGTTCCAGGTTTGGGTGCAGGTTACAAGGTTGCAGGCTTGCAAATTTCTGAGCGCAGGACCTTCTGCGTACTTATGCTTGAGCAATTGACTAATTGGATGATGTGGATCACAGTGCAATTTCCACAGAATTTATCCACCAAGCGCAAGATTAACCAACGCAGGATCCCGAATCTGTAAACCACCCTCTGTGATATCTCTTTTGACAGTATCCCAGTTGACTAGATGAATGTTTTCCTGATTCCTTTTCCCCCCTTGCCATAGAAAGTCCCTCAAGAGTTTGGATATTTGATCCGTCACATTTTTTGGAGCCAAGAAGAAAAGCAGCTTGGTAAATTGGCAACACAGACAATAGAGTTTTAATAAGGATTACTTTTCCTCCTTTTGTTAGCCAGTAGCCTCCCCAAGATGAGATTTTTGTTTTGATTTTGTTGATTATGTTGCTCCACAGGTCCCTTTTGTTAACTCCATTTGATATGGGCAAACCCAGATATTTGATCTTGTCCCATTTGACATAGGCTTTAAAGCCAAGGATTTGAGAAATGCTCATGAGTTCTTGTTGCTCCATATTCCAGCCATAAATTTCACTCTTTCTTTCACTTACTAAGGCTCCTGTTACCCTGCAATAGCATTTGAGAACTGAGTCAAATGCCTTTGCAATTCTGGGAGAGGCTCCTCCGAGTAGAATAGAGTCGTTTGCGAAAAGGGCATGATTTAAGGGATCTATGCCATAGGAAATTTTGAGGACAGGGAGTGACCGAACGTCTCTCTCAGCAGTGAGCTTTTTGCTAAGAGTTTCAGCCAACATAATATACAGAAAGGGAGAGAGGGGGCAGCCCTGCCTAAGGCCTCTTTGGGCATGAAAAAATCCAGTAGGGCGCCCATTAACCAGGGGGGCAATCCAGGGATTGTCAATACAGGCTTTTATAAGATTCACAAACAGATTCGAGAAGCCGAAGGAGTGTAAGACTTGGATGAGGAAGGTGTGATTAACCCTGTCAAAAGCATTTTCCATGTCAAGTTTTATTAGCATTCCTTTTTCTTTTCACTGTTTACTTGAGTGAATTGCCTCCTGCACTTGGATGACATTATCCAAGATGTGTCTACCTTCAACAAATCCTCCTTGGGAGGAGGAGATGAGCCTTTTGAGTAATGGTTTAATTCTGTTTGCTAGAAGTTTGGCCAAAATTTTGTAGGAGGCGTTGCAAAGATATATGGGTCTGAATCTGGCAAAGGTTTCTGGGTTGGCCTCTTTTGGAATTAGTGCAAGGTAGGTGGAATTGGTTCCTCCTCCTACCTTAGCTTTCTTCTGGAACCCTCTTATCATTTTCTGGAGGTCAAATTTAATGATATCCCAACAGATCTTATAGAAGTGAATGGTGAACCCATCAGGCCCAGGAGCCTTATCAAGCTCCATAGACCAAATAACATTGATTATTTCTTCCTCCGTGAAGGGGTTAATGAGAGCAAGGTTGTCTTCTGAGATGACAAGGAGGGGGATGTTTGAGAGGAGCTCAACTGAATCCTCCTCACTGCCTTGTGTCCCTGCAGTAAAAAGCTTTTTGAAGTGGCTTTCTCTTGCCTCTTTTATTTGAGCAAATCCTTTGTAGATCTGTCCTTATTGAGTTGTGATTCCCGAAATATGATTACGAGAGAGTCTAGCTTTATATTGGCGATGAAAGAAAGAGGTGTTTCGATCCCCAACTTTCAACCACAGGCTGCGGGATTTGATTCTCCAGAACTCTTCTTGCATTCTAAAGGAGCGGAAGGAAGAGCGTTGGGCTTCTACCTCTTTGCCTATCATCTCTGAGGTGATATCCTTGTGTTCCATTTCAACTTTTAAATCCTCCAAAGTCTGCACTGTTTCTTTCCTTTGGCTAGTTGGATTTGGAGCGGGTTTTTTTATCCATTCTTTCAGGGCTTGTTTTGCTGCCTTGAGCTTTTGCTCCCAAACATAACATGGTGATCCTGAGATTGGTTTAGCCCAAGCTTCTTTCACAGTTTCCATGAAACCATCCCTTTCAATCCAGAGGGGGCTAAAGCGAAAAGGAAGACGACCCAAGTCATCTTCATCCTCCAGGAGCAGTTGAATGGGCTTATGGTCTGAAGTTAATTTAGGGAGGATTTTTGTATTGATTATCTTATTGTTCATCATCAACGAGATTTGCACTAAGAATCTATCCAGACGAGCAGATATATGTTCCTCCTCGATCCTGTTATTAGTCCATGTATAGAGACTTCTTATTGGATTAAAATCAAGGAGATCCCATTGTTGGATGAGATCTTCCACAACAGGCAACAAGTGGTCTCTACTGCTGTTACCCCCTCTCTTTTCTTTGGGCTTCAAAACTATGTTCAGATCTCCAGCAAGGATTATGTTATTGGGCGTATGCTGCTCTAAGAATGCTAGGAGGGAATTCCAACATTCTCTTTTTTTAGAATAAAGAACTGGAACATAAAGATTTAAGAGTGAGATAGTCAACTTGCACAATGCTTTAATTCTGTGAAAATCCAATGCTAAGTTTCGAAGGAATTGTTTAGGTGGAAGAGTTCATCTGTCCATAGGGTAGCCAGCCCCCCTGAAGAACCCCTTGAGCTTACTGCTTTGCCTGCGTTTTTCTTCAACTTTGCCTTGCTAATATCGAGAAGGGCTTGCCCTTCAAATTTTGTCTCTTGGAGCATGAGAATATCTGGGGGTTCGATTTTTAGTAGATCCTTGACCGCTTCAGTTTTCATGTGGGTCCCCAAACCTCTATAGTTCCAAGAGCCAAGACGCATTATTTACTAGGTGGGGGGTGGGAACCTCCCTTAGGAGGCCTTGCTTTGCTATTTCTCCCAATAGACATCTCTATCGTGGTATCGTTGCCTTGAGTTTTAAGTCTTTCAACCTCCTCCTCCCTTGCTTCTTTATGGGATTTCCTTCCGGCTCTTTTTGACGGGCGCTCGTAGATCTCATCCTCCGATGATCTTGAGCTATCTGCTGGCTTTTTCCTTGTGAATTTTGCATACGAGGGATTGGAGGGGCTGCCTTTGGAAGCCTTTGGGTGGCCTGCTTCTTCGTCTTCTTTGTTGGAGTTGGGTGTTCCTTCCTGGTCTACATTTTCTGGGACTGTTTCTGAGGGTTTGGCCTGATTGCTTTCTTTTATATTTGGGTTTGGACCCCTTTCTTTGGTGGGATTGGAGCTGCTAGGGGCCTCCTTTTGAGTGACTTTCCCTCTACCTTTTTTTTGTTGCACTGCTTTTTGGACTAGGGTCCATTGCTCGCCATTGTGCATCTCTGCTTGTTCCTCAGCCTTTTTCTTGCAGTGTTTTGCGAAATGGCCGTGACCATGGCAATGTCTACATTTAAAAGAGAGCTGTTCGTAATCCAGTTCTTGAACATGCGTCCATCCGACAACCGTTAGCTTGATTGCTTCTGGCAGTCCCTTCTCCAGATCGACTTCGACACATATGCGGGTACACGAATACTGAGCTTTTTTGACTGCTTGATCTATGTATTTTCCTAGAGCGTTGTCGATTAGCTGAAGAGACTTTTGGTTCCAGCAGTGAAGGGGAAGATGGGGCAAACACACCCAAATAGGAACAACTGATGGAACATCTTGAGTTGGATTAAAGTCGGGCGACCATTTGTTTAGATATAATCCTTGTGGACCCATGAAATATGGTCCGTTCCTGAAGATTAAGCTTTTGTCCTTTGCACTTTCGAAGACGAAGATGAAAAAGCCCTTGCCCACAAAGTAGCTTTTTATGGCCTCTTTGGTTAACGGGATCCAGTTTCTTTGAACCCACTCTTCAACAGACTTTGGTGAAGGCCAGAGGCCAGTGAATTGGCCTATGAGGCCTCTCTCTGCAAGATTCAAAGCTGCTCTGCATGTTTCTTCTTCTAGGAGTGCAACCGAGGGGATGTTGTCCATTTTCTTCACAAATTTCTGTTGCATGGCGGAAGGGGTTATCTTAATGCAAGCTGCTATCATCGATTTGAAAGCCAGAACCTCTGGGGGGGGGAGGCGAGCCCTCCCTGGAGTCCATTGGAGCGGCTGAGGAGCTCAAGAGCTGCTGTGCGCAGCAGCCACAGGGGCGCGCAAAGCAGAAGCAACAGACCTAATCTGCAGCGGATAGGCAGTGCGTGTTTTTGTGTTTATCATATTGACCATAAAAATAATGGGGTTTTTAGCTATATGCTTTCCTCGGGTAAATTATCTGTGTTATGTGTGATTGATCTTTCTTCATGATATTATGATTGGCGATTGTGTTTCAAATTCCACAAAGGTTTTGTAGAAGCAATTTTGTATTTAACATTAGCATATTAGTGTTAGATCAGGAGAATCCATGCAATACATATTTTGTATTAAATTTCTACATGGTATCAAAGCACAGGGGATTGCAATAGTGAAGCAGGAGCTGAGTTTGTTGGTGGAAAGAATTCGAATTTGCAAAAAGACTTTCTTGGTGCTACAGCTGATTCAAGATTGGAATGACTTTCAATGGCTTGAGGCTAGAGTATGCACTCGAGGGCAGCTGGAACTACATTGCTTGGAAGGGCAGGATGGAGGCAGTGCTTGAAGATAATGGCTTGAAGGAATTCATTGACAATGATGTTCCTAAGCCTACTTTGTCAGATGTTGCCAATCTTGATGCATGGCAAAAGTAAGTGGCAAAGGTGAGGAGGATCCTGTAGGAGGGAGTACGAGACCACATTGTCTCAAGCCTCCATGGGAAAGCCACACCATATGCTATGTGGAAGGCTTTGACGGATCTTTTCCAAAGCAACAACGACCATAGGAAATTCGCGTTCAAAGATAAACTCAGGAAGATCAAGATGGAAAAGGGCGACAACATTCCAAAGTATCTCACGAAGTTTGTCCAATGTCGGGATGAACTGGGGAGTGTGGGAATAACTGTTGCTGATTATGATTTGGTGAGCTTGGCTCTCTTGGGACTTCCTAAGAGTTGGCATAGTTATGAAGACTCTGTTAGCTGACAAGAAAAATTGCCGGATTGGGAACGATTGTGGTCGGATCCGGTGCAGGAGTTCAGGCGAAACACTAGAGATGGCTCTTCATCAAAGCAAGATGATGAAGAGGATTGTGCTTTCGCTGCCAAGGCGAAGAAGGGGAAGAAATTCCATTTTAAATCTGAGTCTAAAGGCAAGAAGCTGGATATGTCCAAGGTGAAGTGTTTTCACTGTCACAAACATAGACATCTTGCTACTAACTGTTTGCAAAAGAAGAAGAACAAGAAGGCTGCTAGAGTTGCAGCTGGTGAGGCCCTTGCCTCGCAATTTGAGCTTGAATTCTCTTTGATCGCATGCATGGTGTCAAGTGCATTAGGATCAGTGTGGTATTTGGATAGTGGCGCTTTCTTTCACACGACGGGAGATAAGAAAATTTTCAGTGACTTGGAGGAGAAAGATCTCCAGATGCATATAGAGATGGGAGACGACGAACGGTACAGTGCGACCAACATTGGTACCATTGCCTTTTAGAGGGGGTCAAGTAAACCATTTGAATTGAAAGATGTTATGCATGTTCCAGGTCTGAAAAAAAATTTGGTCTCAGTCACAATGTTGGAGGACAGAGGCTCTGACGTTGTTTTTAGCGATGGAAAAGCTTTTCTGCGACATAAAACAACGGGTCAAGCCAAGAGGATAGGGATTCGAGGTTAGAATCTCTACAAGCTGGAGGTAGATGGCTGCGCTGCCATGATGGGCAAGGCAGAAAAAGTGGTGAGTTAGGATGAGGGCGAATTATGGCACAAGCGATTGGGCCATTTTATCATGGAGCCTTGAAAGTCATGCAACAAATATCCACTGGACTTCCAATGGAAACACTTGCTCAGTTAGATCAGTGCAAGGGTTGCACCATGGTGAAGTATGTAAAGTCCACCTTTCATGAGAAGGAGAACCGTGCTTCGGGGATCCTTGAGAGAGTTCACACTGACGTGTGTGGACCGTTCTCGGTTGCTTCAACAACAAAACATAAGTACTATGTTATTTTTGTTGATGACTTTTCTCGTAAACGCTGGATCTTCTTCATGCAGAAGAAGGATCAAACATTCTCAAAGTTCTGTGAGTTTAAGGCATTGTTGGAGAAAGAGTCGGGGAAGCAAGTGAAGGCTCTTAGGAGCGATAATGGTGGAGAATACATCTCTAACGAATTCAAGAACTTTTGCAGCAAAGAAGGAATTTGAAGAGAACTCATAGTGCCTCATAACCCACAACAAAATGGGGTCGCGGAGAGGAAGAACAAAACGATTGTGGGTGCAACACGAGCGATGTTGCATGAACAGGGCCTACCAATGCATTTGTGGGCGGAAGCATGCAACATTGCAGTTTATGTGCAAAATCGTTGTTCTCATAGAGTACTTGGCATGAGTATACTTGAAGAAGCTTTCACTGGTAAGAAACTAGATGTTTCACACTTTAAGATTTTTGGCTCATTTGTTTATGTGCATGTGACCAAGGACGCAAGGAAGAAGCTGGAGTTGACTGCTGAAGTTGGGATTTTTGTGGGGTACACAAAAACACCACATAATTATCGTGTGTATTTGCCAAACAATCGAATGACTGTGGTGCGACGAGATATAAAATTCGATGAGGGGAAAGCCATGCGATTGTCGCTTGAGAGGGAGATGGACTTGCATGCGGAGGAGGAACTGTTGGTTCCCAAAGATGAGTCTTGAGATGTGGATCAACCACAGGAGGAGGTTCATGGAGTGGAGGAGTCCACTCACGCAGAGCCAACCATCAGAACTGGCAGAAGGCGTACCATAGAAGCTGATAGGGTGAGACTTGATGCTGCATAGAATGTAGGCGCCCCTACTTCACAACGCAGACAAAGACAGTCTCCTCACAGATTCACTGGATACATGGCTGTCATGAGCAAATGTATTGTGACTGAACCATCTTCCTTTCAGGAAGCAGTGCAGGAGCCCACATGGGTAGATGCAATGGTGGAGTATGACTCCATCGTAAAAAACAGTGCTTGGGAAATTGTTCCAAGGCCGATTGATAAATCAACGGTAGGTTCGAGATGGATCTACAAGGTAAAGCAAGTCGCTGATGGGAGTGTTGAGAAATACAAGGCCAAATTTGTGGCCCGAGGCTTCTCACAGATTGAGGGGATAGATTATGAAGAGATCTTTGCACTTGTCGCAAGGTATTCTTCCATAAGGACCATCCTTGCTCTCTCAGCGCAGATGGGTTGGTGCATTCATCAGATGGATTGGAACTCTGCGTTTCTCAATGGGATCATTGAGGAAGAGGTGTACATAGAGCAGCTTGAAGGATTTGAGATCTTCAACAACGAGTCACATGTGTGCCGACTCAAAAGAGTCATGTATGGGCTGAAGCAAGCACCTCGTGCTTGGTACACTCAGATAGACAACTATTTCACTAGACTGGGCTTCACCAAAAGTGAAGCAGATGCAAACCTATACCAAGTTGTGGTGGAGGGTAAGCTTTTAATCGTTGTTCTTTATGTTGATGATTTAATATTGACTGGTGATGAGCAGCTGATACACTCATGCAAGGAGGATCTTGTAAAGGAGTTCGAGATGAAGGATATGGGCCTCCTTCATATTATTTGGATTGGAAATATGGCAGCGAGATGGTGAACTTTTTGTCTCAAGGCAAGTATGCAAGGGAGATACTTGGTAAGTTTCACATGGAGGGATGCAAACCCATGGATACTCCTCTTCCAGGAAACTAGAGGAAAGAGGATGCTACTCTTGGAGAGGTAGTGGATGCTACTGTCTATCGACACTTAGTGGGTTCGTTAATGTATCTAGTGAACATGAGACCAACATTTTATATGCGATTAATCAGCGGAGTCAAGCTATGGTTAAGCCTACCAAGCTCTTTTGGAAGGCGGGCAAGTAGGTCCTGAGATACTTGAGGGGCACATTAGAGTATGGTTTATGGTACAAACAGACAGATGAGGTGAAGTTGCATGGCTTCACGGATGCAGATTAGGCGGGCAACCCATTGGACAGAAAGAGCACATCAGGGGGATCTTTAGCATTGGATCTACAACTGTTTCTTGGTACAATAGGAAGTAGAGATCTGTGGCACTCAGTTCAGCAGAAGCGAAATACATGGCAACGAGTCAAGCTGCATGCGAGGCTATCTGGATGAGAAAGATCTTGGTTGGTTTGTTTGGTTCTCATTTAGATCCGACAGTGATTCATTGTGATAATCAAAGTTGCATTAAACTCTCGATTAATCCTGTGTTTCATGATCGATCTAATCATATAGATATCCGGTACCATCATCTCATAGATTGTGTGCAGAGGAGAATCATGTTGCTTCATTACATTCTTAGGGAAGACCAAGATGCAAATATTCTGATGAAGGCGCTCACTAGGAGAAAATTCGAATACCATAAAGACAAGATCAGGGTGAAGCATAATCCCTTTTTGTTGATAGGGAGCGTTGAGATTCAACAAGAAGATCCTCATGAAAATTATGCACCTAAACTAGGATGGAGCCTCAGGGTATTTTTAGGTGGATGTCTATTTATAGATGTATGTGAAAGTTCTATTTATAGATTGCTATTTATAGATGCATGTTGACTATTGTTATCCCTTAATATTAATATTAGTTGAACAATAAACAATAATCTATTCTCAATGAGCACTTGGAAATAGTTAACTAAAGTGGAAAATCAGTTAACTAAAGGAATTTCGAGTTAAGAGGTTGGTTGGAGGGACATGCAAGTGGACTTAGTTGTAACTGAGTGATTCGAAGTTGTAACAGAGTTGGAAGTGCATTTATGAAAGTTGTAAATTTGTTCAACTTAGTTAAGTGAGTTAAACTCAGTGGTGCTAGTTGTAACTGAAGATACACTAGTGCGAGATCAAGTAAATTAATTATTAATTAATTCACAATCAGTGACCTCACATGCAACTGAAGATTTACTACTATTAATTGCATGCATGTCAGATCTAGTGGAGACTCAGTTGAGTTCTAGGTGAAAGGGAAGATAACTATCAGTTGTGACATTATCTGATTACACACATGCAACCACACACACATTGGATGTGCCCATGAGGATTGCGCAGTCAAGGCAAGCAAGATTCCATTCATTCAGGGATTGCTATCAACTGGGATTGCGCGATGGAGGCAGGCTGTCTGGAGATAGTAAATTGGCTAAGGAACTTGCCAATTTTTGTATGACAGTGTGAAACAGTTAGCTCATGCACTGAGAGCTCTTGGATTAGAGCTTTGTATGTAATTGTTTCATGATCCATGATATAATATGTAATAGAAGACACTGGGGTTTTTAGCTAGATGCTTTCCTCGGGTAAATTATCTGTGTTATGTGTGATTGATCTTTCTTCATGATATTGTGATTGACGATTGTGTTTCAAATTCCGCAAAGTTTTTGTAGAAACGATTCTGTATTTAACAATAGCATATTAGTGTTAGATTAGGAGAATCCAGGCAATACATATTTTGTATTAAATTTATACAGGCTAATATAACTTGATTTAATATAAACTAAATAATTTCTTTATCATTATGATGGGAAGGAATAAGTTAAGAGATACAAATTCAAATTTAGTGATTTTCAAATTTTAATTGCGGGGTTATAAGATAAAGTTTGGTATTTTTTTTGGTTTAGTATTTTTTGTTTCTAGGTTGGTATAACTTGATTTAATATAAACTAAATAATCTCTTTATCATTGAGATGGGAAGGAATAAGTTAAGAGGTACAAATTCAAATTTAGTGATTTTCAAATTTTAATTGTGGGGTTATAAGATAAAGTTTAGTATTTTTTATTTATTTTTTGTTCTAATCTTGAAGGAATCTAACAATAGTCCCTCGGACACCTAGTTACTAGTAAACCTTTGGGAGTCTACAACTTGTCCTCCTTTTCGTAAACTGGGTCACAAACAAGGTGTGGTGGGGCGGGGGGGGGGGGCGGGGGGTGGATTTGAACCTTGGATCACTATTGAGTTGCCCCCTTGAGATTTATGTTTTAAAATTTAATGTCTTTTTGGGAAAATAAAAAATTATGTTTTTTTTAATGATAAGTTTAACTTTTTATAATTTATGTTATATGTGAAGTTTAATATATTATAATTTAGGTTATATTGAAGAATTTATTTCTAAAACCAACTTCGATCTATCTTAATTTCCGATCTACCAAGCGCAGAGAAGGATCAAATCTCTTTTTACTCTAAAAGAGATATGCACCTCAAGTGGTTTGATCCCTTTGTACGCTTGGTAGATCAGATCTAGGTTGGTCTCATGACACTAATCTAACTCCTAAATGAAAAAGTAACTACTCGAACATATTTGTAAATTTACTGAATTGTAATTTAAAAAAACCAACTTAATTTTATTCTATTTTATGTGTTAACATATTTTAATCATAATGTGATTGCATCTATTATTATACGATTGAATTATATATTAATGTGCATGTGTAAATTGTGATAGATTTGGTTATTTGGCGCTTGATAAATTTGGAGTTGATATAAATCTACGTTGGTTTTAGTTACAAGCAACAATGTAAAATTATTAGATGATCATATATATATATATATATATAGCATCTATTATTACATGATTGAATTATATATTAATTAACTATAACATGTGTAAATTGTGATAGATTTGATTATTTGGCACTTGATAAATTTGGAGTTGATATAAATCTATGTTGGTTTTAGTTAGTGTCAACAATGTAAAAATTTTAGATGGTCATTATATATATATAAAATGAACTTGAATGAATCGATTGTGGTATATGTAAATTGTGATAGTTTTGATTCCTTTCGACACATAAATTTTGAGTAAAGATGACTGTGTTGGTTTTACTGGCAAAAAAAGACATAAAATTTATCATATATATATATATATATATGAGATGAACATATGACTAGCAATTATACCTAATGTTGCAAAGGAAACGCCGTAAGGAAGATGGTAGAAAGAGATGAGCTGTAATTAATTTGATGTGTCGTTATATATATATATATATATATATATATATATATATATATAGTGTACAATGTTTGAAATAGACATTGCATTTTCATATTTGAAAAGAAAGTTATGGTAGAATTTGTCGAAGATATTGTGGACTTTTTTTTTTGAATTATTGAAATGTAAAAATATTGAAATGAATTATTGAAGTTTTTTATATTTAGTAGGAGTTATAATATTATAATAATATGATACTGAAAAGAATACATAATTATATTGTTGAAATAAGTAAAAGATGTATTGGAAAGGTTAGTTGATGGCAATTGATTTCTATTATGTGACATTTTAAGAATGTACAATGTTTGAAATGTAATTTTGAAGAGTGTGCAACTGTTGAAATGTAAATTGCATGTTAGTATTTTGCAATGGAATTGTTATTTTTTGTAAAAGATTACAAGTGTATCATGAACAAAATGATTGATGCTGAGCTTGCTGAAGAGTTAGGAGATATTTCGATGAAATAAGCAACCTGCAAAGAGATTTTTTTTTTTGAAAAATCAAAATATTTTTTTTTTAATGGAAATTAACTTGTTCAAGTTGAGTACAAGGAGGTTTTTGTGTGATTGTGTGACTACAAAAATATGGCTATATGTAAAACTAAAGGTTTTTCTGAAAATCATGGATGGAGCTATAGTTATTGCTTAAAAAGTTTGTTTTTGTAAATTAATCTAAATTTTAATATATAAAAATTATGGATCATTTGTAGGTAAATCTTAGTTAAGTTAAAACTAATGATTATGTTGAATATAAAAAACTAAATGGTAAAAATGTTGATGGTGTTAGAAAGAATCTTGTACAAAACATAGAAAAATAATATCATCTTCAATTTATTAATATGAAACTGTAATTATTATTAATATTCTTCTATTGGAATCATTTAAGATACCATAGCACTTGTCTAGAATAATATTTAGAATAATATTTAGGCAGAACAACCTTTGAAATAATCTTTGCTAAAAGACATCTTCACAAAGGTTAAACTTAGAATATCATGAACATAAAGTATCACTAAAAAGAAACAATCTTCTACAAAACATGTGCACTATAATATCTCCACATGAAAAATAACGCGAATAGGTATGCTAACCAAGGATGTAAATTGAAAATAGGTGAATTGAATATTATTGGCCAAATCAAGTCTGCTATAATTCTCTAATGGTGGATGAAGTCTATTAAAAAATTCTTGAATAGTATTGTGTTGTAAATTTTGTATTTTGTTGGCACAATTTTGTAAGGTTCACCCACAAAACTCTTTCATAGCACTTTTCTAGAATAATATTTAGGCAGAACAACCATTGAAATAATCTTTGGTAAAAGACATCTTCACAAAGGTGAAACTTAGAATATCATGAACACAAAGTTTCACTAAAAAGAAACAATCTTCTACAAAACATGTGCACTATAATATCTCCACATGAAAAATAACGCGGATAAGTATGCTAACGAGGAATGTAAATTGAAAATAGGTGAATTGAATATTATTGGCCAAATCAAGTCTGCTATAATTCTCTAATGGTGGATGAAGTCTATTAAAAAATTCTTGAATAATATTGTGTTGTAAATTTCGTATTTTGTTGGCACAATTTTGTAAGGTTCACCCACAAAACTCTTTTTTTTGTTACTCAGATTTATCCTCCTTAGAGAAATGATATATTCTTATTGTAAATAAGAAAACAATTCGAAAATTTTGAATAAATTAACTATAATACAGGATGTAATACAAATGCTCTTTCCTATTAATAGTTTGTGTATAATTATAAAATTTCATTTTGAAACATTTTATTTATTCTACTTATTTTGATGGCATCTCATAAAATCCAAGCTTGCACTGAATTTTGGATCATAGCAGGTAAAAAACGGAGGGAAAAATCCAATGAAAAAATTTCAAAAAATCTCAGTAAAAAAAACTTGTAAAAAACTATCCAGCAAATGGCATCCGCTAATCTATTAATTGTTTCTCGCTCTAAAACATCTTGAAGCTGCCTCGTACTTTGATTTGGCAGGATGGGTTGAAGCGTTCCAGCGTTTGTTGTTCAAGAGATCACAACATGTCCTCACCGTTAAAGCGTTGTACATGCGTTTTCAACCCATTTTGCTTAACGACAATCTTTCTTCCAATAAATTCTAGCTTTCAATCCATCTTCTACGGTTTAGATTTGTGTATTTTTTCTTCTTTGAGGCATTTTTATGCTGATTTGGTATAATATCCTGCTATTGCCCCTGTTTGCTAATTTTTTTTATCGGTCTAGGAGTAGTCTCCTCTCTGCTTCCAATGGGTAAAGGCCTATCTCTGTTAATCTCTGCTCAAGAGTTAGAAGTTGCAGAAAAGGGATTTTAAAAGATACCAAAGGAGAAGAGATGTTTGAGTGGTTGAAGTCAATAAGGTGGAGAATTCACAGAAATCTGGAGCTTAAGTTTGACAGATTCAATATCAGCAAACCAATAAGAGAAGAGCTTATGCTGATTTGGTATAATATCTTGCTGCTGCCCCTGTTTGCTAATTTTTTTTTATCGGTGTAGGATTAGTCTCCTCTTTGCTTCCAATGGGTAAAGGCCTGTCTCTGTTGATCTCTGCTCAAGAGAGAGCAGTTGCAGAAAAGGGCTTCTAAAATATACCAAAGGAAAAGAGAGATGTTTGAGTGGTTGAAGTCAATAAGGTGGAGAATTCACAGAATTACCATGAGCCTTCACAACCTTAACGGGGAAGCAATCAACCCCAGGATTTATGTAATAACAACAAATCTAACTACCATGTAAACTATTAAGAATATCTGAGTTACATAGGTAGCCCCAATTTTTTCCCTCGGTTGACAGCTGTTCTGAGACCTAAGAACATTGATACAACCACATCTTTTTTCATTCAAGGTATTTCCTCAAGCCAGTGTATAAAGGATTATCTCTTACGAGTCACTGTTGGCCTTGAATTTACACAATATTCTAGAAAATCCCTTAACAACATACCATTGGGTCTATTTCTTATCATACCTGCAGCAGTGCGGCTTGTGTAACTGTTGTCTCACCGTTCGAAGATTGTTGGTTGTCATATCTGCAAGATTTTTGCTGTTTGGTGTTTCTACTATGTCAGAGACCACAGGTTTCATGCATTGTTATTAGCCTTTCCTTACCACTAAATCACAACCTAGAAAGGATAGTTCCGTGCTTAGACTGGAGCTTAAGTTTGACAGATTCAATATCAACAAACCAATAAGAGAAGAGCTTATGTTGATTTGGTATAATAACCTGCTGCTGCCCATGTTCGCTAATTTTTTTTATTGGTCTAGGATTAGTCTCCTCTCTGCTTCCAATGGGTAAAGGCTCGTCTCTGTCGATCTCTACTCAAGAGAGAGCAATTGCAGAAAAGGGCTTCTAAAAGATACCAAAGGAGAAGAGATGTTTGAGTGGTTGAAGTGAATAAGGCGGAGAATTCATAGAATTACCAGGAGCCTTCACAACCTTAACGGGAAACAATTAACCCCAGGTTTTATGTAATAACAACAAATCTAACTACCATGTAAACTATTAAGAATATCTGAGTTACATAGATAGCCCCAATTTTTTCCCTTAGTTGACAGCTGTTCTGAGACCTAAGAACATTGATACATCCACAACAATTTTCATTCAAAGTATTTCCTCAAGCCAGTATAGAAAGGATTATCTCTTACGACTCACTGTTGGCCTTGAATTTACACAATATTCTAGAAAATCCCTTAAGAGCATACCATTGGTCTATTTCTTATCATAACTGCAGCAGTGCGGCTTGTGTCACTGTTGTCTCACCCTTCGAAGATTGTTGGTTGTCATATCTGCAAGATTTTCGCTGTTTGGTGTTTCTACCATGTCAGAGACCACAGGTTTCATCTCCCAATTGAATCTCTCATCTTTCTTATACACTCAAAGTCTAACAAAATAAACCAATCACAGTTTGAAAAAACTCTGGGGCATTAAAGTGCGACTTGTGTAACTGTTGTCTCACCCTTCGAAGATTGTTGGTTGTCATATCTGTAAGATTTTTATTGTTTGGTGTTTCTACCATGTCAGAGACCACATGTTTCATCTCCTAAATTAATCTCCCATCTTTATTATACACTCAAAGTCTAAGAAAATAAACCAATCACAGTTTGAAAAAACTCTGGGGCATTAAAGCCATTGCAACATGTTATGAGCCTAATATGATAATTTCTGGGGCATTAAAGCCATTGGAACATGTTATGAACCTAATATGATAATTGCTAAGAAATTAATTGGAAAGGGTTGTGTTTATTTCTGGTAACAAAGTATAAGAAAAGTTGACCAAACCCAATTTTTGCATGGTGTTGTTTAATTATTTTATGTTTGGGTTAATATTTTATTATACAATTGTGAGTGAGATTGTGATTTTTGGTTGTTTAGAATATGTTTTTGATTATGTAAAATGATTCAACACTCTATTTAGAATATGCTTTTGACTATGTAAAATGATTCAACACTCTATAAATACTTGTAATATGTAAAATGGTTCAACACTCTATAAATACCTATAGCATGTGTTTTTGAGGGCATTAAATGATTCAACACCCTAGAAAATCGCTGTAACACTTATATAATTCAGATTTCATAACTTAAAACTTGTAAATTTAACCAATATTTACCAAATTCTAAACTGAAAATATATACCAATATTTTTGTGAAGAACATCCTGAAGTTATCTTGGTATGTTTATATAATTCAGATTTCATAACTTAAAAGTTGTAAATTTAACCAATATTTACCAAATTCTAAACTGAAAATATTTACCAATATTTTTGTGAAGAACATCAGTTATCTTGCTCTGTTCATCTATTATAGGGACAAAGTCTGTGCTGAAGTCATTCCAACTCAAAGATTGAAGAGAAACACATTATTTGCAGATGTACGTTTGGTGTTTCTACCATGTCACAGACCACAGGTTTCATGATTCAACACTCTATTTAGAATATGTTTTTGACTATGTAAAATGATTCAACACTCTATAAATACCTGTAATATGTAAAATTATTCAACACTCTATAAATACCTATAGCATGTGTTTTTGAGGGCATAAAATGATTCAACACCCTAGAAAATTGTTGTAACACTTATATAATTCAGATTTCATAACTTAAAACTTGTAAATTTAACCAATATTTACCAAATTCTAAACTGAAAATATTTACCAATATTTTTGTGAAGAACATCCTAAAGTTATCTTGCTATGTTTATATAATTCAAATTTCATAACTTAAAAGTTGTAAATTTAACCAATATTTACCGAATTCTAAACTGAAAATATTTACCAATATTTTTGTGAAGAACATCAGTTATCTTGCTATGTTCATCTATTATAGTGACAGAGTCTGTGCTGAGGTCATTTCCAACTCAAAGATTGAAGAGAAACACATTATTTGTAGATGTACGTATGGTGTTTCTACCATGTCAGAGACCACATGTTTCATGCATTGTTATTAGCCTTTCCTACCACTAAATCACAACTAGAAAGCATAGTTCCGTGCTTAGACTCTAGCTTAAGTTTGACAGATTCAATATCAGCGAACCAATAAGAGAAGAGCTTATGTTGATTTGGTATAATATCCTGCTACTGCCCCTGTTTGCTAATTTTTTTAATCGGTAAACTCAATTGAATCTCCCATCTTTCTTATACACTCAAAGTCTAACAAAATAAACCAATCACAGTTTGAAAAAACTCTGGGGCATTAAAGCCATTGCAACATGTTATGAACCTGATATGATAATTTATGGGGCATTAAAGCGATTGCAACATGTTATCAATCTAATATGATAATTGCTAAGAAATTAACTAGAAAGGGTTGTGTTTATTACTGGTAACAAAGTATAAGAAAAGTTGACCAAACCCAATTGAATCTCCCATCTTTCTTATGTGCTCAAAATCTAACAAAATAAACCAATCACAATTTTAAAAAAACTCTGGGGCACACTAAAGCCATTGCAACATGTTATGAACCTAAAAAAAGATGGGAGTTTCTTTCTTCAAGGATGCAGATGATTTTTGTGAAGAACATCATGAAGTTATCTTGCTATGTTCATCTATTATAGCGACAGAGTCTGTGCTGAGGTCATTTCCAACTCAAAGGTTGAAGAGAAACACATTATTTGCAGATGTACGCAATCAACATTGGCTCAAATAGAAATCACAACCTAGAAACCATAGTTCCGTGCTTAGACTGGAACTTAAGTTTGACAGATTCAATATCAGCAAACCAATAAGAGAAGCGCTTATGCTGATTTGGTATAATATCCAGTTGCTGCCCCTGTTTGCTAATTTTTTTTATCAGTCTAGGTTTGCAGATGTATGTTTGGTGTTTCTACCATGTCAGAGACCACAGGTTTCATGCATTGTTATTAGCCTTTCCTACTACTAAATCACAACCTACAAAGCATAGTTCCATGCTTAGACTGGAGCTTAAGTTTGACAAATTCAATATCAGCAAACCAATAAGAGAAGAGCTTATGCTGATTTGGTATAATATACTGCTGCTACCCCTGTTTGCTAATTATTTTATTTTATTTTATTTATTTATATTATTATTATTATTATTTATTTATTTATTTTGTTTTATTGGTAAACCCAATTGAATCTCCCATCTTTCTTATACACTCAAAGTCTAACAAAATAAACCAATCAAAGTTTGAAAAAACTCTAGGGCATTAAAGCCATTGCAACATGTTATGAACCTAATATGATAATTTTTGGGGCATTAAAACCATTGCAACATGTTATGAACCTAATATGATAATTGCTAAGAAATTAACTGGAAAGGGTTGTGTTTATTATTGGTAACAAAGTATAAGAAAAGTTGACCAAACCCAATTGAATCTCCCATCTTTCTTATGTGCTCAAAATCTAACAAAATAAACCAATCACAATTTCAAAAAAACTCTGGGGCATTAAAGCCATTGCAACATGTTATGAACCTAAAAAAAGGTGGGAGTTTATGATTTTTGTGAAGAACATCCTGAAGTTATCTTGCTATGTTTATCTATTATAGCGACAAAGTCCGTGCTGAGGTCATTTCCAACTCAAAGATTGAAGAGAAACACATTATTTGCAGATGTACGCAATCAACATTGGCTCAAATAGAAATCACAACCTAGAAAGCATAGTTCCGTGCTTAGACTGGAGCTTAAGTTTGACAGATTCAATATCAGAAAACCAATAAGAGAAGAGCTTATGCTGATTTGGTATAATATCCTTATACTGCCCTTGTTTGCTAATTTTTTTATCAGTCTAGGATTAGTCTCCTCTCTGCTTCCAATGGGTAAAGGCCTGTCTCTATCGATCTCTGCTCAAGAGAGAGAAGTTGCAGAAAAGGGCTTCTAAAAGATACCAAAGGAGAAGATATGTTTCAGTGGTTGAAGTCAATAAGGTGGAGAATTCACAAAATTACCAAGAGCCTTCACAACCTTAACGGGGAAGCAATCAACCCAGGTTTTATGTAATAACAAGAAATCTAACTACCATGTAAACTATTAAGAATATCTGAGTTACATAGATAGCCCCAATTTTTTCCCTCAGTTGACAGCTGTTCTGAGACATAAGAACATTGATACATCTACATCATTTTTCATTCAAGGTATTTCCTGAAGCCAGTGTAGAAAGGATTATGTCTTACGAGTCACTGTTGGCCTTGAATTTACACAATATTCTAGAAAATCCCTTAAGAGCATACCATTGGTCTATTTCTTATCATACCTGCAGCAGTGCAACTTGTGTAACTGCTGTCTCACCCTTCGAGGATTGTTGGTTGTCATATCTGCAAGATTTTTGCTGTTTGGTGTTTCTACCATGTTAGAGACCACATGTATGATGCATTGTTATTAGCCTTTCCTGCCACTAAATCACAACCTAGAAAGCATAGTTCCGTGCTTAGACAACTGAAGATTACAACTGAAGATTAAAGTGTTGGATGTTGTTCAGCCATTTGATTATGAATTCAAGAAAAATGAGGACTTGGACAAGAACTTTGTGTTAAAGATAGTTATAGTTTTGGTCAATTTCTTGCAAAAACCCTTGTAAAGCAAGGCCAGACAGTATCTGCTTCCAATGGGTAAAGGCCTGTCTCTGTCAATCTCTGCTCAAGAGACAGAAGTTGCAGAAAAGGGATACCTAGAAAGCATAGTTCCGTGCTTAGACAATTGAAGGTTACAACTGAAGATTATGAATTCAATAAAAATGAGGACTCGGACAAGATCCAAAACTCTAGCATATACTAAAAAAACTCTATGATAAAAGAAAAATAAGAGATGGCAATCAACATTGGCTCAAATAGATTCGACAGTGAGATGAGCTCTAACTGCTCACCTCTGTCTCATAGTGGAAGAGTTTAGCAAGTGTGGGAGTGGGAGAGTTCAACAGCAGTAGAAGTTCACTTCACTTCAGCAACACTCAGACGTAGCAGATGCAACAACTTTCTTCACTTCGTCACTGGTACAAATTCTTCACTTCTTCACTGGAACAAATAACTGGAACAAAAGAGATAGATGCAAGATGATTGAAAGAAACACATTTAAAATAAAATCACAAAACTGCCTGCAACTAAGTAATAACTACCAAGCTTCCGTTCCTCCTCCAGCAAAGGATCTGCCGCTCATCCTGCAGCAAAGGATTTGTTCCAGCTGCCCCTTCTCTACAGCAAATGCAACAATTAGGTCAGAAAGGAGGATGAATAGGATGAATATTAAGATTTTAGTTATAAATATTAAGGTTTTAGTTATGTTTATTTTTTTTAACTGTATTTTAATCTATGGATGTGCACTCTTCAATCGTCTAACAATAGATTTGACGATTAGCAATAGTACACATAGGTAGGTAGGAGAGTTGTTTTCAAATAATAACGCCTTACGACGTAATTATTTGAAATTTACATCATTGTGAATCCAAATAATAACAAAGTGACAATGTTTAATACTGAATATATTGAATAATAACAAAATGAAATGATTAAGATATTGAATTTTTAATCTACTTGGTAAGGATCAATATTAATCTATCTTCTTCTTTAATTTTTAGTATACTGACACAATATGTAGAGGAAAATTATGTGTGTATATGTATAAGATGATTATGATCATTTTAAATTTACTTGGATTTCTTAGTTTGTTGAGAACATAGAGAGTATTATTCATAAGTGTATTTCAAGAATTACATAAGGAATAAGTTGAATAGAAATAAAGCAACAATGTTGAGTGATGAAAAATTTACATTGAAATCATTGTATGCACTCATAAATAAATGTCTTTTTGATTTTCACACACACACAAACACATATAATTGTTGATGTATATATGTGAATTTCATTTTCTATTTAATGTTAATTCACTTTCAATTCTAATTTCTATATCTTTTTTATTTTTTCAAATTTCAATTTCAAATTTTGTTCAAATTCTAATCCATTGATTTCAATGTACATTTCAATTTCTTGATTTGTTGATCTAGAAGCGATGATAGATGTACTAAGATCAATGCATGTCCATAAATCATATTTTGAGGCATTAATATATTAATGAGTATTCATGGGCTTTGATGGGATTGAGGCTGCAAATGGTGTTCGTCTTTTTTTTTTTTCATTCTCTATTTTTCGATTGTAGTGTTAATCTGTGTATCCAAGTGGATCTTGTTGGTACCTTATGTTCAGAAGATTGATTTGCATTGGTTTTAGTGCACTTGTCAATTTCTAGATGCATTGATCTAGAGATGATGTTAAATGTACATTGAAATTCAGTTTTCATAAAATAAAAATAATTGCTAACTTCCACGCCTCTCTACTTTTTTATTTCCAAAGAGACATAAATTTTATTTTAAGATATTAATAGACTAATTGGTATTCATGGACTTTGATAGGGTTGTGACTACAAATGGTGTTCATCTTCCTTTTCACCTTTTCATTGTCTAGCAGTATTGTTAATTTGTGTAGCTCTATGAATCTTGTTGGTAGATTATGTTATAGCTCTATGAATCACATGGTCTGCATACATAGATGTCACTTATTCTTCTTTAGAATACTCTATCAATGTATGTACACTTAAATCAATCAATAGATTGATTTTAGTGTACATCTCAATTTTTATTTATAATTTTATGCCAATTTCCTTCTTTTTTTGTAAGTTCACATTGATGAGGCTACATCATAGTCATGTCCAAATAACACCCGAATATGGCAGAGAATTGAAATGGTGACTTAACATCTAGGAGTGCCTTAACAATGTACTTGATCATCGTCTATCCAAGATCCCGTGGACATGCCAATTTCCTTTTTTTATAGCAACAAGGCTATCCTTTTATTAAGATGTTTCTCCTTTTATTAAGATATTAATTTTCATATTTAGATTTAAACTTAGTTATTTTCAAAAAATTTCCCAAAAAAAACCCCATAATTTTTTTACTAAAAACACAATTACATTTTGTAAATGTTGTATGAAACACATTCATAAAATAGCCATAATGCCTACAAGAGATCGAGCATAACTCCAAGAAATTGTCCCCCAACATCTAGAGGTCCACAAAAAAATCCATACAACAATGCCGAACCCCCCCAAAAAACTATACAAGGTGCAGAGGCCCACAACCAAAACCCTAAGGGTTACATACATTCAAGGGTTGAAACCCAAAGAAATGGACCCAAAATCCTCGTTGGAACCATAAGCCTTGAAACAAGTAGCTGGAAACAAGGCCACAAAGCCCAAAAAAATATCAGTGATGACCTCATAGCCTACACCCACGGGTAGCAAAGCGATGGCAACCCCAAACAACACCGAAGCGGGCCTCAAGACCTAGTAAAAAACCGATGGTGACCTCAAACCATGAACCGACGAACACAACAACAATGAAGGGCTCTAGTGATGACGATAAGAAGGTTGGATGAAATCATGTAACCAAGCATGAACCTTGACTGAAGCATACACGACCACACATAACAAACCCTAGAAAAAGCACCGACGATTATGCAACAAAACCAACAACGACAGATGAAGAAAACCCTCAATCTTTAGGACACATGGAGGCACGAACCAGGGGGCCAAGGGGGCTAGGGTTCCAACCACCCCACCCCTTGCTCCCTTAGCTTCGAAGGGTTCAACGAAGTTTCTTCAATATTTCCACTTAGTTATTTTCAGTGACTTAAATATTCTATCGTCTTCGTTGTTATTCAACTATAGTGTTCTATATTCAACAACATAGTGAAGCCAATAATCGAGAGGTTATAACTATTCCTTTTTAATTTCAATTTATTTCTTTTTAAATTCAACTTCTTATACTAAAATAGATATTTATTATAGTATTTTTCTATATTCATATTTTTTATTGTCCAACTTATTCATTATATTATTAATATTAATATTAATATCAATAATATTTTTTTTCAAGCAATAATTTTATTCTTACTTAAATGTATATTCCACTCTTTTTTTAATTCATTCTATATCTTTTATTTATTTATTTTATTATTATTTTTTCATTGATTTACTACTTTTACTTATATATTTATATAATTTATTATTCTTTTTCTCTTTTTATTGTATTCTTTATTTTTTACATCTTTTATCTTATATTTATAAATTTTCTTTTGTTCTTATGGAGAATTAACAATTGTTCAAGTTTTGTACTCGTGACATGTCGTTGATTCATGTGACTACCACTATACCCTTCAGTGGATGAAGCCACTCCAACATAAGCCCCACATGTAAGCAATTTAAACAGGGGACCTCAAATTCACAACACTTTACATTTTTACAAGCTTTCCAAGTGAACTCCTAAGGAGTTATCTTGGATTTACAATTTATCTATATTTTCATTTTTTAATTTTATTTTAATTTTCATATTTTATTAATTATTCTTTCATGATTTTGTGTATATTTTTATATTTTTTACATTATTATCATTTTTTTTTTA